>SJXQ01007986.1:0-17267 GCA_006408695.1 Aepyceros melampus | reverse complement strand
TGAGATGGCTGGATGGCATCACGGACTCAATGGACGTGAGTCTGAGTGAACTCCAGGAGTTGGTGATGGACAGGGAGGCCTGGCTTGCTGCGATTCATGGGGTCGCAAAGAGTCGGACACGACTGAGCGACTGAACTGAACTGATGCTCCTGTTGACTAATAAAAAGTCCTGACTCATGGTGGGAGATGGGAAGGAAAGCAGAATAGAACCATGGCAGCCCAGCATTCTTTGATATAATTTTATTGATTCCTTCACAACACTGTCATGGGGTCAACTATCTGTACTTCACAATTCCAGGATGACAAGAGTGTCTGCAAAGAAACCAATGTTTCATAAATAATACATGCTTATGTATGCTTGCCTGGAGTGTTTCAAAAATTGTATTACTTCAATTGCTTTTAATAACACTCTAAAATTAACTAGTTTTAATTTCTCAACTCAATGACTAAAGTCACAAGGGATAGTTTGATCTATGCAGGCTCTTCACAGTCTCCGGCATGTTTATGTCTCTGGAAGACCATCGCAGCTCAGTGGGCCAAGGTGAAAACGATCCAGGTGCTGGAGCACAAACTTTAATCTTTGACTTATGTCTTGGCAGACCATTTAGATCACCTTTGGAAGGGGAACCGCATATTTGGGAGTGAGGTAGCACGCAGGCATACATGAGGATGACTGTCATAGGCTGGGCCTAGATTGTCAGTCTTTCCAGTCTTATTCAGAGATAAAGTTTATCTGTCAAACTGATAGGAATTATGAAGTAAGCCTCCTCTTCTACCCGCCAACAAAATTTCTGTGTAGTGCTGAAACGACATGAACTTGGCGGACAACCTTCCTGGATTTGAATTCCAGAATTACCATTTATTAACATTTATGACTTTGGGATATTTCATTAAGCTCTGCATCCTGGTTTCCCCATCCAACAAGAACAATTGCACTTATGTGAGGGGTTGTGAGGATTTAGTTAAACATGTACAGTGCTTACAACAATGCCTGGTATTTAGTAAATGCTATTATTCTTACAAGTTCCTTAAGTTCTGAAAATTATAGGTTGGTATATTCAAATTTCTGTTAAATTGCTTGACTAGAAATGATAGAATCAGAACAGTTCTGGCCACGTGTGCATATCCACATGACCCCCAGTGCACTCTGTACCATGAACAAGGTGCATTTGGAGCTGTGTAGTGAAGATCTCGCTCTGTTAGTAAAGAGGGAGATAAGCTCCTTTGTCAGCACTTCATAATGAGACACCTCTGCCTTAAAAACCCCAAGAGGGAACTCTCACCTTTTGGAGCTGTTGTAATACCTTGCAATTCTGACAGTATTTGCTAACTGCTTTCACTCCACATCCAGGCTTTACACAGGTTTTCTCCAAATAGGTATCTTTACTTAAGATTTTGTTCCCCAGGTGTGTTTGTGTTCACTTTTCTCAGTTGTATCCTGTATTTTTTTTTTTTCCTGTTTTTTTGGTTCAAGCCTCTGAGCTCCCTTAAGCCTTTGTAAACTATCTCAGTCTGTAGTGTTCTCAGCATCATTATTTGGTGCTAGATTGTAAGTCTTATTGGAACATCTCTCTGCCGGATCATTAATGATGTTTTCAAATTTACATCCCAGTTCTTCTCGGTCTTTTTCTTACATCTCACAAGCCTTTCTCTACAAAATGCCACTGGCTGACTTGGTTCTCTTTCTCTGTTCCCTCTCATTCATTCTCTTTCTCCCCTTTCTTTTGTCCTTTTAAGAATGAAGGGAAACTTTGTTACCCAAACAGTTTTTATTCCAAGATGACTTGTCTCTTAGTGTATTTGATGCAGGTATATAATTAGTGTAGAACATATTTGTATGGGATCTTTTGTTTTATAAATTACAGCCACAGGCTCATCCATTTTTCTGTACGTTCTCTTTTTCTCCCTGGTACCTAAGGTAACCAGATTTATGCTGCTGTTTATGTTGACTCCCTATTGTTCTTGTGAGATGTGACATCTGTTATTTTACAGCACTTAACTCATGTGCACTGGCAGCCAGGAGCCTACTGGAAATAACAATTAAGGCATAAATAACACACATCTGCATGAGTTTTGGCTCTCTCTCAGGTATTAACTCTGCTTACCACCTTCCAGATTTTTTCTCTTCTGCATTGTGATAACCATTTGATTTTGAAGACTTTAGCTTTCCTCCCTGTGGAGATTTTGGCATACATTTTATGTAATTGTCTGTTTTTGTGGATTGGGACTTGTGTGTACTGTGTGCTCTCTGATAATTGAACATTCAGGAAAAAAAGACACTCCCCATCGTGTTTTCATATTGCAGTGTTAGCCTTCCCACCTGAATAGTTTATACAACAACATCAAGCATGACTCACTGGTAATCCCTGCTCACATAAAAATTCATATGCCTGTGTGCTTTCTTCTGAAGGCAGCGATTTGCATTTCTGTAGAGGTCTGAAAGAATAGGAGAGTGTCATTATCAGTTATTATTTGCTGACCACCCAGAGCATTCACAGTGGGGTACAAGAGACAGAAAGGGGAGAGGTCAGTTCTTTAAAATGTATGTGTAACCAGCTCAGAGCCAATGCAGGCATCTTGGTGGCACTTTAATTAGCAGTTTCCAGGGTGAGAGGACTCCAAAAATTTACCTAACATCTACTTTGAGTCCATGGAAAGTGCCACTTCACAGGCTTCTGAGATGAGAGGGCTAGCAGTGCACAGCTGTGAATTCTCTCTGCTTCTCAGCTAAGCAAGATGGCTAGCCCCACCTCACTCCTCCTTTGTAGAGCTTGAGGCTGGCATGCTCCCTGAATGCCACTAGCACCTGATGCAGGCCACACAAAAGCTTGAAATGCTTGTTTCCCCTAAAAAAAGAAAAGAAAACCAGAAATGAAGAAGGGAGGAACCATTTGCGCACAGTGGTTGAGGGCTGGCGCTGTAGATGGCACTGTAATGGCAGGACAGCCCAGATCCATTGGGAGAGAATGTTGCTGGGCAAGGAACTATTCTGATGGTTATGTCAGACTAGAATCCTAAACCCATGCTTCCTAAACTAATTGTTAGAAAATAAAGTGGCTTTTTCATTTTCAAAACAAAAGCATAGCTTCCAACACCAACAGTACCTTTCCTTAGAACATTCTAATTTTTTCTCTAAAAGCCTCTCAAATATTTCTAAATGACAGACTATGAGGTCACAGAGTTTCTTTTTGTTTATTTTTGTAGGATAACAGGTGAATGAGAAGGATGAAATAGGTCATGTATAAACTGTGGTTTCCAAACTATACACAAGAATCTAGTCTCAGAAATTAGGGCAAAGCTTTATGTCTAAAATATGTCACAATATGATAATATTAAAACAAAAAATCTAGATATGTAAGTGTCCAATGACAGGGAAATGATTTAGCTATGGTCCATCTATAACTATTAGACAATTATAGAATTATGCTTTCAAGTCATTTTAATGGTTTGCAAAAATGTTCACTATATAAAGCTAAGTGAAAGAAATATAACACAAAACTACTTACAGTGTGATTTTATTTATTTGTATATCTGTACAGATGTATACACACACATACATACTAACACTGGAAGGAAACACACCAAACTGTCAATAACACAGTTATACCCAAATTAGACCATTAGAGATTATTTTTATTTCTTCTGTATTTTTTCAATCTTTCCAAAGCTAATGTAGTTTACTAATAAAATCAGAAAATAAGTAAATAGTTTAAAATGCCTAGCCTGCACTGGAAAGATAACTCAAGTCATTAGCAGGACAAATATGCACTTATGTGATAGAAATTTAACAAGATTTGTAAAAGTCCGTCTCACCCCCAGATCTCTTTCATTAATATCCTTCAGGTGCCCAAAATTCCTAAGATGAGAATTCATTCAACAGCAGTTGAATTCACCTGCAATGCGAGAGACCTGGGTTTGATCCCTGGGTTGGGAAGATCCCCTGGAGAAGGGAAAGGCTACCCACTCCAGTATTCTGGCCTGGAGAATTCCATGGACAGTTTAGTCCATGGGGTCGCAAAGAGTCAGACACAACTGAGCAACTTTCACTTTCACTTTCAACAACAATAAACTATCTCGAGCAAAGAGTAATATTTATGGCCCCATTTCTTTTTTTTTAATGATTATATACTTTAAATCTATTTACTTATCATTTATTTATATTATTATACAAGTGTTGGGGCTTCTCTGGTGGCTCAGATGGTAAGGAATCTGCCTGCAATGCAGGAAACCTGGATTCAATCCCTGGGTTGGAAAGATCCATGGAGGAGGGCATGGCAACCCACTCCAGTATCTTGCCTGGAGAATCCCCATGGACAGAGGAGCCTGGAGGGCTACAGTCCATGGAGTCAAAAAGAGTCAGACACAACTGAGCATCTAAGCACATACATAGATGTGCTGGGAACTGACCCAGTCCCATTTGTTCACAATCATAGGTTCTTTTTCATAGAGAATGGTAGGCTCTAAAGGTTAGAAGTAGGTGATAGTAAAGGACTCTTCTTCCACAACTGCCCCCACTGTGGGTACCTGGTACAACAAAAGCAGGTCTCACAAGAACTTTAGCTCAGAAGACAAAGATTTATTAGTAGGTACAAATAAAATCACACTTACTTCTCTCAGCTCAAAGAATTGTCCCACAGGACAGAATAAAATCCTAAACCTAGTAAAAGAAATTGTTAGTCACTCAGTCATGCCCAACTCTTTGTCAATCTATGGACTGTAGCCCGCAGAGCACCTCTGTCCATGGAACTCTGCAGGCGAGGATACTGGAGTGGTTTGCCATTCCCTTCTTCAGGGGATCTTCCTGACCCAGAGAGCAAAGCCAGGTCTCCTTCATGAGCCACTGGGGAACCCAATATAATATTTCTAGTCAATTCACATATTTCAAACATTAATAATCTCACTAAGGGAATATAATTTCTAATGTCCGTTATGCTAAAAAATAAATATTTAAGTCTAACCTGGGGTACCAAAAAAATTTTTTTAATTTAAAAAATAAAAAATAAACAACTGGAAAACTAGTTTCTCCAGAGTAGGGCCTTCTGATTATAACTTCAGTGGTAACTGACCATTCCTTGAACCCTAACCTTGATTAGGATATATCAAAGATTAATAATCAGCTCTAAGGTATTGATTAAAGCTAAAACACAGGCACAATTAACTAATTTATAGTACATTATAAATCATATAATGATATGCACTTACATGAAAAAAATTCTGAAAAAAATAGCCAGCAAATTATTATTAGTGATTTTCTCTAAAAAGAATGAAATCAGAAGAGGGGGCATTTTTCTTGATATTCTCCTCTATTATTTGAAGTTAAAAATACATTACTTTTATACTGTATTAATACTAATAAGAATGTTTAAAGGATGACATAAATGATAACAGAATTTTACTCATCTGAATTAAAGATTTATCCCTACTCACATTCAAAAGTACACAGCAGTGTGCTGGAAGTTTGCAAAAGCACATGATGGTCAGGAAAACCCCTTGGAGGAGGAAATGGCAATCCATTGAAGTATTCTTGCCTGGAGAATCCCATGGACAGAGGAGCTTGACAGGCTACAGTCCAAAGGGTTGCAACGAGTGACACACAACTGAGCATGTGTACACACACACACACACACACACACACACACTCACACACTCAGGATGGACAAGGTATGTATAGAGTGTTTTCTGCTGGGAATTTCAGACAGGCTAGCGCATTGTTTAGTGTCTAAGTCATGTCTGACTCTTTTGTGACCCCATGGACTATAGCCAGCCAGGCTCCTCTGTCTGTGGGATTTTCCAGGCAAGAATACTAGAGTGGATTGCTATTTCCTCCACCAGGGGATCTTCCCTACTTAGGAATCAAGTCTGGGTCTCTTGCATTGCAGTGGATTCTTCACCTCTGAGCTACCAAGGAAGCCAGGAGCATTAAGCAACCTAAATGTTAAATAACTTAAAATAGATTTTTAAAGCAATTTCTCTCTTGCTTTTCTTACCTCAGCCTTACACCCCTGCCTCTCACCCTACATCCCTCAGCCCCATTAGAGATGTTCATTTACTGTAGCGAATTTAAGATTTTAGTGGAAACATTTGAGAAATTATACTCCTTTCTATTAATATTATCATCCACTAATACTTGTTTGCATTACTATAGCCTTCCCTGGTGGCTCAGACAGTAAAGAATCTGCCTGCAATGTGGGAGATCTGGGTTTGATTCCTGGGTTGGGAAGATCCCCTGGAGGAGGACATGGCAACCAGTATTCTTGATGGCTCCGATATTCTTGCCTGGAGAATCCCTGTGGACAGAGGAACTTGGTGGGCTAGAGTCCATGGGGTTGCAAAGAGTCAGACACAACTGAGTGACAGCACGGCACATGAATTAGTATGTGATCAAACAGTTACCTGCAAGGGTCCAGGAATAACTGAGAAAAGGATGTAACTGGTGGCAGGTGGTGGTTAAGGAAGTTGAGGAAAAAGGAGAAAAATAATCTGGAATTCAACAGGTAATTGAGACCAGGATACCCCCACACCTTAGGATAGCCCAGCCATTAGCCCTCTAGCGACTAGAGCTCTGAAAATGTGTGCCTTGGAGCTAAATTGAAGGAGTGAAGCAGAAAGGACAGGGAGCATTAACACCAAATGATTTTATGTCACAATTTATCCCTCTCCAGGAAAAACAGAGGTACAAATTCAACAGCTACGTCAGTCATAAGATTTACTGCAGATGATAAACATCTGTCAGCTTACTTGTATCGAGCAGAAGAGCTGAAACTACCGTCTGTGTTCATGATAAATGAAGATTTGGAAGACATTTACTTTATCCTGCCTTTTGCTTACTTAAGCATCATGCAGACACAAAAGACACCACCAGAATTTGCTTAGACAATGCTGAACACAGAGAGAAGGGAGGGAGAAAACCACCACGAAATATTGCTACTTCCAGTGCTATTCCAGAACCACCATTTCACACTGCGAATGCTTCCTGCTGCATATGAGGAGCAGGAGCCTTTCCTGATCCAAAGACCTTAGCAGGAAGCTTCATTTATCAGGCAAGGAAAATGCATAATTCAAAATGAAAGTCACCTAGTCCTGATAAGTTGAAACAAATGAAGCAAAACTTCATACTCTGGCTCAGCACCAGGGAACCACTCCTGTCCCTCCAGGAGGAAGCCTCCACCCTTTTCTCGCTTACTATCAGACCCTGTAAACCTAGTGAAAGAAGAGAGGAGGCGGTGGGGAGCATCATCGGGCTCCTAATATTTAACTGTTTTTGTGTATTTGACTTCAGTGGTCTTAGGAAGTGTCTCTCTCTCCCTTGCTCTTAATCTTTCTTCCTCTGTCACTACAGAAGGAGAGCTTTCATTCTACACCCCCTGTGTCCAAAAGATTACAAACCACTCCAGAATGTCTGCTTCCTTCTTTCTCCTGGCATCCCCCTTTCCCTCCCCTTTCTTTTTTTATGGCAACTTCGTTTCCCAACCTCCCTCCCCATCAACACAAAGTTTAACTCAGGCAGCTGGTGCATGATAATGAGCCATCCTTTCATCCATTCCCCCATCTTTTTGACAAATATTTATTTATAGTCTGTTATGGGTGAGACGTTTGAGAACGGAGGAAAGGCATCCTCCTGTGCCCCCTTCTGCAGCTTATATTCCTGTGAGATTCTGAAAACTCTGCCCCCAAAGTGACTGTAAACAGTTTGCAGCTGTGATCTGTGTAGATCTATAAAGAGAAAGTATTACATAAAAATTACAGATCTATCCTAACAAAGCTCAGTGATTCCTGGTTGAATGCTACCCTCCTCCTTCAGCAGCTTAGTCAAATGAACCAGCAGAGCAAATATGATCTGGTGGCCATGGCAACATACATTCCTGCTTTGAACTTGTCAATCCACCACAAGGAAATCACATTAATGGGATGTTTTTCTGCTACAAATAGCTTTTGTCTTCACATTTTAACTACAGAAAGAGATTTTTCTTGATTTCTAAATTCTTCAAAGACCTGGGCAAAAAGGAAATAATAATAACAATAATAATGTTGTTTCAAAAATATTTTTTGAAATTCCAATCAGCCTTTTAGTTGAGGAAGGAAAGGTAGAGAAAGAGAAACCATCTATTTAACCCTGTTTTTTTCCCCACCATATAACTTGGAAAATCAGAAATATAGTCAGATACTCTCTAAGCAATTGCTTCTTAGTCTTTTTAAGATCATTTCCTCATCTGTAAAAATAGAGTAAACAATATCTGCCTCACAAGAGTGTATAAGGTCTAGTTAATGCTTGCAAAGTGCTAAGGATAATTGCCAGGATTATGAATTAATGTTGCTGGTTAATGCTGGATAGGGGACCCTTGGTTTCACCTGAGGCCCTTAGCTACTTCATTCAGTTATTAATGCCAGAAAATGCTCATTTTATCTAAGTTTTATTGCTTAAATGTGGACCATGGTTGTAGAAGTTTATCAACACATTTTGTGAGAAGTTAGTAAGCTCATAAAAAGGGCTAATTTAGGACTAATTTCTACCATTGATAAAGCTGAGGAAATAGGAGATGGCACCTATGTGCCACTGTGCTCAATAGGAAGCCCAAGGAAGACAAAATTGGACAATGAAAGGAAGAGAATCCATGAACATTTGTGTTGCAGGTTTCAATAGTCTTCATTCTGACCGCAAAACTAGCCGTATGATAAAAGAAGACAAAAATTAACCACTTGCAAATGAGGGTTGATAATTTCTGAGTTTGTGATGGTCTGGCTCTGTAACTCTTCCCATCTTTTCATACTGATTTTTGAGAAGAATAAAAAGGACAATCTGTACAAAATAAAGAACTCATTTGCAGGCCTTGGTTTTACTCACTTTGCCCACCTGTAGGCACAGAAGATAAAAAGAGGTGGAATATGGCCCAAAGCTCCGGGCCCTCCACATTCTAGGGTTTTTTTGTTTTGTTTTGTTTTTTTCCTAATATTTATTTTTATTCATTTATTTGACTATTAGTTACAGCACATGGAATCTTCCATCTTCATTGAGGCATGCAGGATCTTTAAATTTCAGCATGGGAACTCTTGCAGCATCTGGGATTTATTTCCCTGACCAAGGCTGAAACCCTTTGAATTGGGCTCTTGGAGCCTAAGCCACTGGACCAACAGGGAAGTCCTCTGTTCTTAGTTGCTAAGGAGAAAAGCCAGTGCCTCAGGATTTTGTTGACGGAGGAACTGAACCAGCTTCAGCTACTTCCTGATAGTCAGTGCCATCTGACTGCTTCCAAACCAGGCCCCATAGGGTGCAGAGAGCAGTAAAAAATAGCTAACCTCGACTAAGGTTGAGGTGTAGTCACTCAGTCATGTCCAACTTTTGTGACCCCTGGACTGTAGCCCACCAGGCTCCTCTGTCCACAGGATTTCTTGGCAAGAATACTGGAGTGGATTGCCATTTCCTTCTGCAGGGGATCTTTCTGGCCCAGGGATTGAACCCATATTTCCTGCATTTCAGACAGATTCTTTACCACTGAGCCACTGGGGTTATCAAATCAAAACTTGGGTCTTCTCCGCAATGAAGCCTGTTTACTAACACTGTAGTCTTTATTTCAGGGCACCAAGCAAGGAGCCCAGAGTAGCTAGTGCTCAAAACACCTGAATTCCCCATGGGATTCTGGGAAGCATTTTCAAAGGCCAGATGAGGGAAGGGAGTCCCAGGGTCAGTGATCAACTTGTGTACAATTCCCTGATTGGTTGATTGTAAGGTAACAGGGCAGTGTCAAAGGGGTTAACATTATCAATCCTTAGTTTCCAATAGGCCTGCGAGCTATGTACACTGTCATCAAGTAGCTAACATCTTCCATTTGGTGGGGGCTTTAGTTTCTGTGAAACAACTCAGAAAATGTACGTTAGATACTATTATCTTAGGTACTAAGGTAATATGAAAAGATTATGCAAAGGTACACACAGAGAGTCAGACATAACAATGACTACAACATTTCAACAATCTTAGGTACTTAGGAGAAGAGAAACAGCAGAGGACTTGAGGGGAGGCGTCTGTTCTGGGAAGACCCCATAGGGTCCTGCCTTTTTACACTCTACTCAATCCTTCACACTCATAACTTGCTCTTCTGAGTCCTTGAAGAAAATTATGGGCTGGTCCTGCAGATATTCATGTCACTATAGATAAGAAAAGGTCTTGTTGGTGAGGATGTAGAGAAATTGGAATCTTTGTGCTTTTTTGCTGGTAGCAATGTAAGTGGTGCAGCTGCAGAGAAAAACAGCTTGGCAATTACATGATAAATTAAACAGAATTACTGTATGACTCAGCCATTTCACTTCTAGGTATATACCCGAAAGAATCAAAACCAGGAGCTCAAGAGTAGGCCAATGTTCATAGTAGCATTATTCACAACAACCAAAAGCGGAAGCAATCCAGGTATTTATCAACAGATGAACTTGTGGTATATACATATGATGGAATGTTATTCAGCCTTAAAAAGGAAGTTCTGACACAAGCTACAACATGGATGAATCTTGAAGACATTATACTAAGTGAAATAAGTCACTCACAAAAGGTCAAATACTGTATGATTTCACTTATATAGAGTATACCCAAATAGTCAAATCACAGAGACAGATAGAATAGTGATTACTAAAGGTTGTGGGAAGGGGGAGTGGGGTGTTATCATTTAATGGGTATAGAGTTTAGATGAAGAACAAGTTCTGGAGATGGATAGTGGTGACAGCTGCACAACAATGTGAATGTACTTAATGTCACTGAACTGTACACTTTTATATGGTTAAAATGGTAAATTTTATATATATTTAACCCCTCTAAGCATTTTGGGCAATAGAGTATCTTGCCAAATTCAATACTAAAGCTTTACTCTTTACTCAGTTTTACTTCCTCCAATCCCACCCCAGCCCCTACTTGTTCCATCTGCAGGTTAGACAGCCCTAAGGTCAGAAAACTTGGAGTGGGAAGCCCAGGATATGGTAGAACACTTCACCTTCCTTGCTGTAGTTTCTATTACCCTCTGGGGCCCTTCAAGGGAGACCAAAGTGAGAGGAGAAGGATGAGTGGGAAGGAAAGTCTGGGTCCAGCTGTCTTTTTCGCCTTGGAGCTCAATGAGTGGAGCAGATGGCCAAAGAGAACTACTTTGTGAAAGGCTTTGGTAGACTCTTCTGAGATCACTCCTGTGTGTGCACTCATACACAGGACCTCTTCTCTGCAGTTCTCTTGATGCTGAGGGACTCCTCCAATGGCTTCTGTTCAACTCTTGCTCAGTCCCCTAGTTCCCAGTTCCCAGTCAAGAGGTGGGCATTGGAAAATGGGATCAGAACCAGACTTCATCTTGTCTTAGCACATCTACCCTTTGCTGGAAGTACTCAACATCTACTGTGTTGCTACCAGCCTCTGAAGCCTCCGCCTTCCTCTGAAGCAAAAGCAAGAGCTGCATTTAGTGTTCTAAGAGGTTTTTGTTTGCTTGTTTTGGACTTTCAATTAGATTTTCAAAATCTCAATCTTTTCTCTCAAGATTCAGTCACCAAGATATGTGACTACATTGGTGGCTTGGTCGCTGTCGTGCTCATGTCTTGGTATCCCACGGACTGTAGCCCACCAGGCTCCTCCATCCACGGGATTTACCAGGCAAAAATACTGGAGTGGGTTGCCATTTCCTCCTCCAGGCGATTTTCCTGACCCAGGGATCCTGTATTGCAGGCGAACTCTTTAGTGACTGAGCTACTAGGCACTGACCAAAGGTCAAGGCCAAAGACAGTCAAGAGGTCCCTGTGATTAAAAAATCACTGAAAGAGAGGTAAAGAGCCAGCAAGTGGGGCCAGCACCAAGTCAGGCAATCAGTGGGGTAACACTATCAGGTCTCATCTGAGGCTGACTCCAGCGTTTCTGTTGGCAAAGCTCTGAAGATCCTTATCCTTGGAGAATTATGAAACTTGCAGCTTAATTTTCCCTGGGTCTATGAGCCCCACTGTGACATGGAACATTTAATTTACTGAAACATTAGTATTTATTAATATATTATACAATGTAACCTTTAGATTAAAAGGTATGTGTTAATATTCATGATCTCCAATAAATATGAACCATTAGATGAGACAACTTGGAGCAAATGAAAGATGTAACCCATAATCCAGGAACTGGTGATAGAGAAGAATTCTCCTCTATAACACCACTGGCCTCAACCTGATGAAGTGCCAGGAGGTACTCACTTTTTAATACACACGCAATGAAAGGTGACATGAAAGAGATGCTGCAGCTGGTAGCTTCCATCCTACTCATGCCAGGATGGCAAAGTTTTATCTGCTTTCCTAGAGATCTCACTAACTGCTAATCCCTTTCTTCCTCATAATTCCATGAGGATGCTAGCTAGAGCTAGAGTTACCCCAAGTAATATTTTTAATGAGGACAGTTGATCTCCAAGAAGAATGTTCTATACCTGGAGGTCCTTAGACACCAGACACATAAGAAAGACCAGCACCCTTATGGAGCAGAAATATTATTAATAGGTAAGGGAGTGAAGACTTCTCATAGCCAGAGTCATTGTTAAAGACTCAGGGAAATTCTGAAATAAATACATGGTTCTTGATAGTGTCTATCACCATGTTCTCCAAGTTTATTGAACACATTGAAACATCGTGGAAACAGGCATGACACATCAGTTTGGAAAATCTTTTAGCAAATTACGGTGCCAGAATAGCTAACAGCCACCTGGCTGAGAGATGGCCCATAACCATTACCCTCATAGAATTGTGGTGAGAATGAGATGAAATGGTTGGTGTGAAAGTTTCTAGTACAGAAGGAACAGTGAGTAGGAACAATGAGTACAGTATTAGAAGAACCAAAATATGAATCAAAATCCTTATGAAGAAACAAGACATTGAAAAGGTGCCCTGATAAATATATCAGGAATGCCCAAGGAAGTGAGGCCTTGTGTACCCTGTGTGTCCAAAAGCAGGGTAATGGATACTGATGAGCAAAATGGGAGGAAATAAAGGAAAATCTCAGCTTCCTCACAGTGCAACTTGTGGTAGAACCAGTTTTTAACCTCTGATTTTCCTGCTCTCCCTGCTTCTGATTTAATCCTCTCATTCTCTTATGGCCCGCTCCAAAGGCTAAAAGCTTGCACAAGGCACAGATGATAGCTAACAATTAAAATAGAGCAATGGAACACAGAAGGAAAAAGAAAAACCTGTAGGATGTTATTCATTTTTACAATACACTGCAGCACCCAGGCGGTCCATGGCTTTAAAGTAAAGCAAGGCCTCCATCTAGTGGAAAAGTGGAAGTGTCTGACATTGCAATGTTATTTGCAAATGTTATGAAACCCTCCTCCACCCTCCATATTAAATTTGGCAGCTGTTAAAGCTATATGCCAACTAAATCATGCTTGACAATCATATTTGTTTCTGGCTACTTAATTCATTCATTTAGTCCAGTAATAGATATTAACAACATTATATTCCCTACAGCAAAGCAAACAATTACAAACATTTGTAATGTTCCAGCTTCTGCTGTATCACAAATACTAATGCATCAGTGAAAATAAATGAAAAAAAATCTGTCCTTCAGGCAGTAGGTTAAGTAGAATAAAGGTAATTTTTCCCTCTTTTCTAATAATAGTGGGGAAAAAATGAAACATACAATCATTTTGAAGAAAGTCTTTTCACCTTTGGATGAAATATATTTTTTAATCCATCTAATTAAAATGAAGACTACATTTTAAACTACAATTCAATCAATATATGTCTATTGCTTTTTATAAGAAATAATAGCAAGAATAAAGACTGTAAAGTTACTCTATATGTTACAGTTTAATGTGGAAAATATTGAATACTTTAAAATATATGAAAAATAGCACCTGATCACCCAAGACACAGTCAATAAGTAAAATTAAATGTCTGAGAGTTCCTATCTTACTCAAAGCATTTGGGAAAAGAAAAAAGATGTGGCCTGGTATCACCAATATATGAGCTTATCAACCCAATTGGTAATATATTTCCATTTGAAATGATATTGAATTACTTTTGCATTTTAATTATATAACAGAAACTGCAGAAGCTGTTTCAAATCAATTTAAAAATTTGAGAAGCTGATAGACAAATGAAGCATACATACTTAGTCGCTTAACAGAAGAAAATAAAGTATGTAAAGGTCAGAAAATGGGTGGGCTTTAAAGAATATGAGGACTAGTTAGAATCCTAACAGAGGATAAATTCATGATCTTTCATGATGATTAGTGCCTTTTATGGAGAAGGCAATGGCACCCCACTCCAGTACTCTTGCCTGGAAAATCCCATGGATGGAGGAGCCTGGTGGGCTGCATCCATGGGGTCTCTAAGAGTTGGACACGACTGAGCGACTTCACTTTCACTTTTCACTTTCATGCATTGGAGAAGGAAATGGCAACCCACTCCAGGGTTCTTGCCTGGAGTCTGGTGGGCTGCCATCTATGGGGTCATACAGAGTCGGACATGACTGAAGCGACTTAGCAGCAGCAGCAGCAGCAGCAGTGCTTTTTAAGATAACAACAGGATGTCTTCAGAAATGAGGATGGAAGAGGGAGGGCTTGGGCCTAAGAGCATTCACTGAGGTGGGAGAGACAGGCCTAGCATAGAAAAAATGAGGGAATTCCCTGCTTGTCCACCCTGCTGCTGGTTAAGACCTAGCACATCTACTGCACGGGGTGAGGGCTGGATCCCTGGGTGGGGAACTAATAACCCACATGCCTCAAGGCAAAAAAAAAAAAAAAAACCAGAGGAGATGAGATTTGTAACTAGTAGGCCACTGCTCAAAGTGGGTGCAAGTTGAAAAAGGAAAAGAAAGAAAATGAAGTCACTCAGTTATGTCCGACTCTTTGCAACCCCACAGACTGTAGCCTGCCAGGCTCATCCATCCATGGGATTTTCTAGGCAAGAGTACTGGAGTGGGTTGCCATTTCCTTCTCCAGGGGATCTTCCTGACCGAAGTATTGAATCCGGGTTTCCTGCATTGCAGGCTGACTCTTTACCGTCTGAGCCACCAGGGAAAAAACGAACTCATAAAAGTTTGGCTATGATTATCAACAAAGATGGAATAGTGCTACTGCTGGTGAAAATAATGTCAAAAGGGAGAAATGCATGAACTTCATACAGTAGAAATCCTCCAAGAAAAGCACAATTAAGGATTTCATAGACACAGTTGTAAAGACTTGACACTAGAAATTAGTTCAAAAAGTGACTTCAAAAGAGTATAAATGAACAAAATTCAAAATTGATGTTATACAATTGATAAACAACATTTTCATTGTTCCACGATTTTCTGATACAAGTACATCATTTTCCAAATAAAATTAAATCTGGTTTGGACTTCCACCTACCTGCTGATGGGATGGTAAATACCATTATTGGTGCACCTTGCCATCCTCTGAGAAATCTATGAGAATCCCAGGACTCAGATGATGACAGCAAAATGGGGCAGGCCTGGCCCTTAGTCACATCTGTCTTCCACCTTCTGCTGCTTTATTTTCCCATCAAGCACTGAGCCTCTCTCCTCTATGGGACCCTGTCTTATTTTCCTACTGTAACTGGAACAAATTACCACAAATTTAGTAGTTTAAAAACACAAATCTATTATCTTATAGTTCCAGAGGTTAGAAGTCCAAAATGGGCTTTACTGGGCTAAAATCAAGGAGTTAGCAGGCCTGTGTTCCAGTCTGTAGGCTCTAGTGGAGAGTCCATTTTCTTGCCTTTTTCAAACCTTGTAGAAACTGCCTTCATTCCTTGATGAGCAGCCCTTTGCTCCACCTTCAAAGCCAGCAATGACAAATCGAGTCTTTTTCAGAACACCATGTCTCAGATTCTTACTCTTCTGCTTCCCTCTGACCCATTCAAAGACCCTTGTGATTACATTAGGCCCTCCTTGATAATCCAGGAAACATCCTTAGGTAAAAGTCAGATGATTAACAACTGTAGTTCAATCTTCAGCCTTAATCTTCCCTTGTCACCAACCTGAGCATATTCATGGGTTCTGGGAATTAACATGAACATTTTGGGAAGGCCATTATTCTATCTACTACAGACACTACGAGAGAAGTCTCACGATGTAATCCTATCTACGTTTTCAAACCTCTTTTTTACATCAGGAAACTCAGTGAAAATGAAAATATTTGATAGCATACGGGGGCAAATGGTTAACCCTGTCATGCCTCAGCACAATTTTGAGGAAGCAGTCTACATGTGACTGCAGGACTGGTCACAGGGCTTACAATAATGCTATTGAGACAGAGACTTAATAACATTATTAAGGGGATCAAACCACAGACATGTGCTGTCTCTATGAAGTCTTCCAGGACAACCAAGCGGGAGAGGAAGTTCTGCCATCTTTAATCGCCACACTTGTTACCTTCCAGTCTCAGAGGATCCCTCTCTCCATGAGGCCAGCACACATTCACCTTTTTATCTAAGCAAAAGAGCCAGACATGACTGCTCAACTTTCACACACAAACACACACACACACACAAGCTTTTTTTGCCTTCCTGTCCTCCCCTTTCCTTCTCTGGGACAACCCAATGTGGTTCCTCATTGCTGCTGCTGCTGCTAAGTTGCTTCAGTCGTGTCCGACTCTGTGCAACCCCATGGACGGCAGCCCACCAGGCTCCTCCGTCCCTGGGATTCTCCAGGCAAGAACACTGGAGTGGGTTGCCATTTCCTTCTCCAATGCATGAGAGTGAAAAGTGAAAGTGAAGTCGCTCAGTCATGTCCGACTCCTAGTGACCCCATGAACTGCAGCCTACCAGGCTCCTCCATCCATGGGATTTTCCAGGCAAGAGTACTGGAGTGGGGTGCCATTGCCTTCTCCTCATTGCTATTGACACTCAGTGAACGATTTGTGTGACAGCTGCTAGACCTCAACTACCTCAGTCCAACTAATATAAACAGAAGACTTTTTTTGTTTGTTTTTTCACATAACGAAGACCCCAGGAGAAGTATTGGCTTTACGCATAGCGGGATCCAGGGATAAATGACTCTGGGTCTGTTTACCTAAGCTTCTTCCATGGAAGCCCTTTCTCTGTTTCCATAATGTAGCCCTTGGCAGCATGAGGTTGACATCATTTTTCCTATTAACAGTCTGAGCTGAAAGCACATCCTATAAATTTTCCAAACATGAATTCACTGAAATTTCCTTTGACTTATTTTATGATCAATTTTAAAATTTTCCAGAACTGTTGAAACAGTTAGAATTCTTTTGTTTATTTCTAATTACCAAGTAAGGGATATTTTCAGTTCAGTTCAGTCATTCAGT
>SJXQ01007985.1:104295-168769 GCA_006408695.1 Aepyceros melampus | reverse complement strand
TTCACTTCACATTCCAGGATGTCTGGCTCTAGATGAGTGATCACACCATCATGATTATCTGGGTTGTGAAGATCTTTTTTGTACAGTTCTTCTGTGTATTCTTGCCACCTCTTCTTAATATCTTCTGCTTCTGTAAGGTCCCTACCATTTCTGTCCTTAATGGAGCCCATCTTTTCATGAAATGTTCCCTTGGTATCTCTAATTTTCTTGAAGACATCTCTAGTCTTTCCCATTTTGTTCTTTTCCTCTATTTCTTTGCATTGATCGCTAAAGAAGGTTTTCTTATCTCTCCTTGCTATTCTCTGGAACTCTGCATTCAGATGCTTATATCTTTCCTTTTCTTCTTTGGTTTTCACCTCTCTTCTTTTCACAGCTATTTGTAAGGCCTCCCCAGACAGCCATTTTGCTTTTTTGCATTTCTTTTCCATGGAGATGGTCTTGATCCCTGTCTCCTGTACAATATCACGAACCTCTGTCCATAGTACATCAAGCACTCTATCTATCAGATCTAGGCCCTTAAATCTATTTCTCACTTCCACTGTATAATCATAAAGGATTTGATTTAGGTCATACCTGAATGGTCTAGTGGTTTTCCCTACTTTCTTCAGTTTGAGTCTGAAGTTGGTAATAAGGAGTTCATGATCTGAGCCTGGTCTTGTTTTTGTTGACTGTATAGAGCTTCTCCATCTTTGGCTGCAAAGAATAGAATCAATCTGATTTCGGTGTTGGCCATCTGGTGATGTCCATGTGTAGAATCTTCTCTTGTGTTGTTGGAAGAGAGTGTTTGCTATGACTAGCGCATTTTCTTGGTGAAACCCTATTAGTCTTTGCCCTGCTTCATTCCACATACCAAGGCCAAATTTACCTGTTACTCCAGGTGTTTCTTGACTTCCTACTTTTGCATTCCAGTCCCCTATAATGAAAAGGACATCTTTTGGGGTGTTAGTTGTAAAAGGTCTTGTAGATATTCATAAAATCGTTCAGCTTCAGTTTCTTCAGCATTACTGGTTGGGGCATAGACTTGGATAACTGTGATATCGAATGGTCTGCCTTGGAGATGAACAGAGATCATTCTATCTTTTTGAGACTGTGTCCAAGTACTGCATTTCGGACTCTTTTGTTGACCATAATGGCTACTCCATTTCTTCTGAGGGATTCCTGCCCGCACTAGTAGATATAATGGTCATCTAAATTAAATTCACCCATTCCAGTCCATTTTAATTTACTGATTCCTAGAATGTCAACGTTCACTCTTGCCATTTCTTGTTTGACCACTTCCAATTTGCCTTGATTCATGGGCCTGACATTCCAGGTTCCTATGCAATATTGCTCTTTATAGCATCTGACCTTGCTTCAATCACCAGTCACATCTACAGCTGGGTATTGTTTTTGCTTTGGCTCCATCCCTTCATTCTTTCTGGAGTTATTTCTCCACTGATCTCCAGTAACATATAGGGCACCTACTGACCTGGGTAATTCCTCTTTCAGTATCCATTCATTTTGCCTTTTCATACTGTTCATGGGGTTCTCAAGGCAAGAATACTGCAGTGGCTTGCCATTCCCTTCTCCAGTGGACCACATTCTGTCAGACCTCTCCACCATTACCCACGTCTTGGGTGACCCAGCACACTAAGCACGGGTGGCTGCAACCTGGCGCACTAAGCACTGCCGAGAGTAGTTACTCCACGTCTGATGTCAGGGGCAGTGGCCTAGAGTGCCAGGCTGTGCCAGGAATAGCCGAGAGGAGCTACACAAGTCTGAGATCAGGGGTAGCGGCCAGATGGGACTCCCTGGCACCCCAGGTCAGTGGCGGCCAGGAGGAGACACCTCGCGTCCAAGGTCAGGGGTGGCGGCCAAGAGGAGCTACCCCAAGTCTGAGGTCAATGGCAGCCGGGAGGAGACACCCCGCATCCAAGGTCAGGGGTGGCGGCTCAGAGGAGCTACCCAGCTTCTGAGGCCAGGAGTGGTGGCCGAGAGGAGCTACCCCGAGTCTGAGGTCAGTGGCAGCTGGGAGAAGCTACCTTGCACCCAAGGCCATGGGCGGTGGCCCTAAGGAGCCACCCTGTGCTGTAGGCCAGGGGTGGCAGCGGGGAGGAGCAACCAAGGAGTGGTGCTGTGTGGGCACAGGAGGGCCTAGAGTAGCTATCCCACCTTGAAGGTCAGGAAGGGTGGTGGTAAGGAGATACCCCTTGTCCAAGGTAAGGAGCAGCAGCTGTGCTTTGCTGGAGCAGCCGTGAAGAGATACCCCATGCCCAAGGTAAGAGAAACCCAAGTAAGATGATAGGTGTTACAAGAGGGCATCAGAGGGCAGACAAACTGAAACCATACTCACAGAAAACTAGTCAATCTAATCACACTAGGACCACAGCCTTGTCTAACTCAATGAAACCAATTATCTTCATTACCTCCACCATAGTTTGGCCCCAGGTGAGTAACAAGGAAGGGTGGTGGTAAGGAGATACCCCTTGTCCAAGGTAAGGAGCAGCAGCTGTGCTTTGCTGGAGCAGCCGTGAAGAGATACCCCATGCCCAAGGTAAGAGAAACCCAAGTAAGATGATAGGTGTTACAAGAGGGCATCAGAGGGCAGACAAACTGAAACCATACTCACAGAAAACTAGTCAATCTAATCACACTAGGACCACAGCCTTGTCTAACTCAATGAAACCAATTATCTTCATTACCTCCACCATAGTTTGGCCCCAGGTGAGTAACAAGGAGGGAACAGAGCCCCACCCATCGACAGAAAACTGGATTAAAGATTTACTGAGCATGGCTGAGTTGGCAACTGGACGGAGAAGGCAATGGCAACCCAATCCAGTACTCTTGCCGGGAAGGTCCTATGGATGGAGGAGCCTGGTAGGCTGCAGTCATGGGATCACTAGGAGTCAGACACTACTTCACTTTCACTTTCACGTATTGGAGAAGGAAATGGCAACCCACTCCAGTATGCTTGCCTGGAGAATCCCAGGAACAGGAGAGCCGGGTGGGCTGCCATCTATGTGGTCGCGCAGAGTCGGACACGACTGAAGCGACTTAGCAGCAGTAGCAGAGCATGGCCCCACCCATCAGAAAAAGATCCAGTTTCCCCTTCAGTCTCTCCCATTAAGAAGCTTCATAAGCCTCTTATTCTTCTCCATCAGAAGCCAAAGAAACTGAAAAACATTTGCACAGAAAAATAACCAAACTGATCAAATGGACCACAGCCTTGTCTACTTCAATGAAACTGTGAGCCATGTTGTGTAGGGCCACCAAAGACAGATGGGCCATGGAGGAGAGAAAAACCATAGCCTTGACTAGATGGACCTTAGTTGGCAAAGTAATGTCTCTGCTTTTGAATATGCTATCTAGGTTGGTCACAACTTTTCTTCCAAGGAGTAAGTGTCTTTTAATTTCATGGCTGCAATCACCATCCGCAATGATTTTGGAGCCCAAAAAATAAAGTCTGACACTGTTTCCACTGTTTCCCCATCTATTTCCCATGAAATGATGGGACCAGATGCCATGATCTTCGTTTTCTGAATGTTGAGCTTTAAGCCAACTTTTTTACTCTCCACTTCATTTTCATAAAGAAGCTTTTAGTTCTTCTTCACTTTCTGCATTAGGGTGGTGTCATCTACATATCTCAGGTTATTGATATTTCTTCTGTCAATTTTGATTCCAGCTTGTGTTTCTTTCAGTCCAGCATTTCTCATGATGTACTCTGCATATAAGTTAAATAAGCAAGGTGACAATATACAGCCTTGAGGTCCTCCTTTTCCTATTTGGAACCAGTCTCTTGTTCCATGTCCAGTTCTAACTGTTGCTTCCTGACCTGTATACAGGTTTCTCAAGAGGCAGGTCAGGTGGTCTGGTATTCTCATTTCTTTCAGAATTTTCCACAGTTTATTGTGATCCACACAGTCAAAGGCTTTGGCATAGTCAAGAAAGCAGAAATAGATGTTTTTTTTCTGGAACTCTCTTGCATTTTCTGTGATCCAGTGGATGTTGACAATTTGATCTCTTGAATCTCTGCCTTTTCTAAAACCAGCTTGAACATCTGGAAGTTCACGGGTCATGTATTGCTGAAGCCTGGTGTGGAGAATTTTGAGCATTACTTTACTACCATGTGCTGCTGCTGCTGCTAAGTCACTTCAGTCATGTCTGACTCTGTGCAACCCCACAGACGGCAGCCCACCGGGCTCCCCCATCCCTGGGATTCTCCAGGCAAAAATAATGGAGTGGGTTGCCATTTCCTTCTCCAATGCATGAAAGTGAAAAGTGAAAGGGAAGTCGTTCAGTCGTGTTTGACTCTTAGCAACCCTATGGACTGCAGCCTACCAGTGAGATGAGTGCAATTGTGGGGTAGTTTAAGCATTCTTTGGCATTACCTTTCTTTGGGATTGGAATGAAAACTGATCTTTTCCAATCCTGTGGCCACTGCTGAGTTTTCCAGATTTGCTGGCATATTGAGTGCAGCACTTTCACAGCATCATCTTTCAGGATTTGAAACAGCTCAACTGGAATTCCATTACCTCCACTAGCTTTGTTCATAGTGATGTTTTCTAAGGGCCACTTCACTTCACATTCCAGGATGTCTGGCTCTAGATGAATGATCACACCATCGTGATTATCTAGGTCATGAAGATCTTTTTTGTACAGTTCTTCTGGGTATTCTTGCCACGTCTTCTTAATATCTTCTGCTTCTGTTAGGTCCATATCATTTCTGTCCTTTATGGAGCCCATCTTTTCATGAAATGTTCCCTTGGTATCTCTAATTTTCTTGAAGACATCTCTAGTCTTTCCCATTCTGTTCTTTTCCTCTATTTCTTTGCATTGATCACTGAGGAAAGCTTTCTTATCTTTTCCTGTTATTCTTTGGAACTCTGCATTCAGATTCTTATATCTTTCCTTTTCTCCTTTGCTTTTTACCTCTCTTCTTTTCCCAGCTATTTGTAAGGCCTCCCCAGACAGCCATTTTGCTTTTTTGCATTTCTTTTCCATGGGGATGATCTTGATCCCTGTCTCCTGTACAATGTCAGGAACCTCATTCCATAGTTCATCAGGCACTCTGTCTATCAGATCTAGGCCCTTCAATCTATTCTTCACTTCCACTGTATAATCATAAGGGATTTGATTTAGGTCATATCTGAATGGTATAGTAGTTTTCCCTACCTTCTTCAATTTGAGTCTGAATTTGGTAATAAGGAGTTCATGATCTGAGCCACAGTCAGCTCTTGGCTAGGGCCTCAGAGATCTAGGATTCTTAGAGACAGATGAAGTGAAGTGAAAGTAGCTCAATTCTGTCCAAATCTTTGTGACTCCATGGATTGTACAATCCATGGAATTCTTCAAGCAAGAATACTGGAGTGGGTAGCCTTTACCTTCTCCAGGGGAACTTACCAACTCAGGGATCGAACCCAGGTTTCCCACATTGCAAGTGGATTCTTTACCAGCTGAGCCACGATGGAAGCCTATCAACAGGTTAGGAATTTGCAAACTAAAATGAACTGTAATGGGGGAATTTAACTCAGATGACCGTTATATCTACTACTGTGGGCAAGACTCCTTTACAAGAATTGGAGAAGCCGTCATAATCAACAAAAGAGTCTGAAATGCAGTACTTGGATGCAGTCTCAAAAATGACAGAATCATCTCTGTTCACTTCCAAGGGAAACCATTCAATATTACAGCAATACAAGTCTATGCCCCAACAAGTAATGCTGAAGAAACTGAATTTGAACAGTTCTATGAAGACTTACAAGACCTTCTAGAGCTAACATCCAGAAAAGATGTCCTTTTCATTATAAGCGACTGGAATGCAAAAGTAGGAAGTCAGGAGATATGTGGAGTAACAGGCAAATTTGGCCGCGGAGTACAAAATGAAACAGGGCAAAGGCTAACAGAGTTTAGCCAAGAGAACACACAGTTCAGTCGCGCAGTCGTGTCAAATGTGTTTGTTAGCCATCTGTATGTCTTCTTTGGAGAAATGTCTGTTTAGTTCTTTGGCCCATTTTTGATTCGGTCATTTATTTTTCTGGAATTGAGCTGCATAAGTTGCTTGTATATTTTTGAGATTAGTTGTTTGTCAGTTGCTTCATTTGCTATTATTTTCTCCCATTCAGAAGGCTGTCTTTTCGCCTTGCTTATAGTTTCCTTTGTTGTGCAAAAGCTTTTAATTAGGTCCCATTTGTTTATTTTTGCTTTTATTTCCAATATTCTGGGAGGTGGGTCATAGAGGATCCTTCTGTGATTTATGTCAGACAATGTTTTGCCTATGTTTTCCTCTAGGAGTTTTATAGTTCCTGGCCTTACCTTTAGATCTTTAGTCCATTTTGAGTATTTTTGTATATGATGTTAGAAAGTGTTCTAGTTTTATTTTTTTACAAGTCGTTGACCAGTTTTCCCAGCACCACTTGTTAAGGAGATTCTCTTTTCTCCATTGTATATTCTTGCCTCCTTTGTTGAAGATAAGGTATCCACATGTCAGACCAAGTGGTCTAAGGTGGCCTAAGGATTGCCAAGTGGTCTAAGGTGCCAGACTCAAGTTTCTACTTTTCTAGTATCTTGTAAACCACATATTGAAATTCTAATTTTAAATATTTAAAAATAAAATGAGAATGTTTTAAAAGTTTAGATATTCTTACATGTAAATATGGCACTGAATACATATCAATTTCAGAGTAAAATCAGTAGCATTAAGATTATAAACAGCCTATAGAAATCTAAAATGCCTAAAATTTCCTCTGAATCTGGCTTCCTTGGTGGCTCAGACAGTAAAGCATCTGCCTACAATGCAGGAGACCCAGGTTCAATCCCTGGGTTGGGAAGATCTCCTGGAGAAGGAAATGGCAGCCCACTCCAGTATTCTTGCCTGGAAAATCTCATGGACAGAGGATCCTGGTAGGCTACAGTCCATGGAGTCACAAAGAGTCAGACACAATGGAGTGACTGCACTTTCACTAGGAGAATTATACATATAATTGTTAAATAACTTTAGGAATTAAATAAATTTTAATTTCTTTAGTAATAAATTGGAGCCTTGAAGACTACAGTCCACAGGGTCACAAAGAATCAGACATGACAGAACACACGCACATAAAATTTTTGTGTTGTGTCTCTTTTAGTCATTATTAATACAATTATTTTTATTAAATTTTATATAAATTAAAAATATTTTTATTAAAACAAAAATTAAGTTAAAGATATCTGTTTCTTTCTAGTATTTTAATCTATAATCTCTTTTTTTTCTGAACTCATTTTGCCTCTGTAGAACAAAAAGTGCTTGTTTATTCATATTGCAATTTAGATGCAAAAGCAAGTCAAATAGTTGACATATTTATCATTAAATACCTTTAGATTCTTGACAGCACAAAATACCAACGACTATATAAAGTTACAGACTGCCTCAATTTTCTATTATTTTTATTTAGTGAATTCTTTGGTTGTTTCTATTTTGTAATAGTTCTTATGTTCAGAAGGATTATGTAGATATTTCCTGGATTAATTATTGTTAACCAGTTTTGCTGAATTTCCCAAGGAAGACATTTCCAACTTTGGAACAGTTGTGCAGAAATCACATGTAGGTCAGATAGGCTCTTAACATACTACATTGACCTACAAACAAATGAAAAAAAAATCAATTAAATTATTTTAAACACTACTTGCTGCAACCACTGAATTAATTTGAATTTAAAAGCATTCCACTTTTTCAGATAGGGATTCTGCCTAATGTGTTCCCTGTGTATAGTCTACATGTCCTGGGTATCCTTAGTTTTGACCTTAGACTTGAACCAAAACTAAAATACCAGTTTCAGAAAATAGTTGGATTTGCTAACCACTCCTGTTAGATAATGGGCTTCCCTGGTGGCTCAGACAGTAAAGAGTCACTTGCAATGTGGGATACCTGGGTTTGATCCCTGGGTCAGGAAGATCCCCTGGAGGAGGGCATGGCAACCCACTCCAGTGTTCTTACCTGGAGAATCCCATGGACAGAGGAGCCTGCCGGACTACAGTCTGTGGGGTCTCAAAGAGTCAGACACGACTGAAGAGACTGGGCATGTTCATTTTTAACTTGGTATTACAAGTCAATTACACAATAATGATTAGCACCTCCACTAATTCTTTCAAACAGAAGGGCATAATACATCTTTCTGAGTTTCTTTCTATTAAGAAAACCAAATCTTGGTCTCTGTCTCTACCTCAGTCTCAATTTTAACAGAAGCGATAATTCCACTTACCCCATAACAGAGACTTTCATACCTTTAGAGGCTGACTTTAAGTGCATTTTTCTTCTTGAATCCTTCCCTGGTATCTTGTAAACACTTTAATCTGTGTTTATGATTTTTAAATAGATTATATCCTTCTAAGTGCATCTTTCTACACTTAATGAAAGTTAAATTCTCTGAAGATGATGTTGTAATCATATTTTATTGTGTCAATAAATATTAGGAATTAATTAAACATTTTTAATAAATATTCTATACATGATCTGGAGATCCAACCAGTTCATCCTAAAGGAAATCAGTCCTGAATATTCATTGGAAGGACTGATGCTGAAGCTGAAACTCCAATATTTTGGCTACCTGATGCGATGAACTGACTCATTTGAAAAGACCCTGATGTTGGGAAAGATTGAAGGCAGGAGGAGAAGGTGATGACAGAGGATGAGATGGTTGGATGGCATCACCAACTCAATAAGCATGAGTTTGAGTAGGCTCTGGGAGTTGGTGATTGACAGGGAGGCCTGGCGTGCTGCAGTTCATGGGGTCGCAAAGAGTTGAACATGACTCAGCAACTGAACTGAACTAAACATATGATTTTAGCCAAAAGACCAAAAAGTGATTAATAATAAACATGCTTATTCTAAATCATGTTAAACTTCATATTTCAAAAAAGTTTTTATTGGAGTATACTTGGTTTATAATGTTGTATTAGTTCAGGTTACAGCAAAGTGGTGCAGTTATACATGTATGTGCTTAGTCACTCAGTCATTCCAACTCTTGGTGACCCCATGGACTGTATCCCACCAGGCTCCTCTAACCATGGATTTCCCAGGCAAGAATACTGGAGTGGGATGTCATTTCCTTCTCCAGGGTTATACGTGTGTGTGTGTGTGTGTGTGTGTGTATTCTATTTTGGATTATTTTCCATTATAGGTTATTATAAGACACTGAGTATATTTCCATGTGCTATACAGGTAGCACTTGTTTGTATCTATCTATCTATATATAAGCATGTATATTTTAATCCCAACTCTTAATTTACCCCTCCTCCCCTTTTCCCTTTGATAACCATAAGTTTGTTTTCTGTGTGAGTCTGTTGTGCCTAGTTTCTCAGTCGTGCCTGACTGTATCCTGCCAGGATACCTCTCTGTGCATGGAGTTCTCCAGAAAAGAATACTGGAGTGGGTTTCCATGCCCTCCTTCAAGGGATCTTCTCAACCCAAGGATCAAACCCAAGTCTCCCACATTGCAGGTGGATTCTTTACCATCTGAGCCAGGAGGGAAATCTGTATGAGTCTGTTGCTATTTTGTAAATAAATTCATTTGTATCATTGTTTTAGATTCCATGTATAAGCAATCTCATGCTGATTTCACATTTATTATGTCACTAATAATCCTTATTCATTTATCATAGTGGTCCAATACCCCTTCTTTCTTTTTGAAATTGAGGTGCTAAAAGCTTAAATGATTTTCAGGCCCAAATGTAATGTTATAAAAATACTAACACAAGGCAACAATGGAGTGTGGAGAGGTAAAAGGTGAGGGGAGAGTTGGGAAAAGGCCTAAGGAATTTGACAAGAAAGGTAAGTTACAGGACGCCATGAGACAGCCTAATGAGATAAATTGATAGCACCTGGATTGTATTTGTAAGATTAAGGCAGCCACTGCAGGGAATGGTAGAGAGGTCCCTTACAGAACTAAAAATAGAGTTACCATATGGTAATCTACATTCCCACAGCAGTGTAAGAAGGTTTACCTTTGTTTACACCCTTTCCAGCATTTTTTATTTGTAAACTTTTTGATGATGACAATTCTGGCCAGTGTGATAAACCTCATCCTTCTGAAAGCTTATGTTATTGTCCTCCATTACCAGTTATTCTGGAATAAAAAGAAAAATTTGAGAGTCAGCGGTGAAAGTTTAGAAACATAGACAAGCAAGGAGGGCATTATAATGATGGGGGAAACATTTCTGTGTGATAATTTTACACAAATGGCCTTATTTGGTTTCTTACAAATACAATCCAGGTGCTATCAACTAATCTCATTAGCTGTCTCGTGGAGTCCTATAACTTACCTTTTTTCTCAAATTCTTTAGGCCTTTTCCCAACCCTCCCCTCCCCTTATACCTCCCCACACTCCATTGTTGCCTTGTGTTAGTATTTTTATAACATTACTTTTGGGCCTGAAAATCATTCAAGCTTTTAGCACCTCAGTTTCTAAAAGAAAGAAGGTGTATTGGACCATTATGATAAATGAAAAAGGATTATTAGTGACATAATAAATGTGAAATCAGCATGTTCAACACATGACTGTCTTGCTGAAGGTCCTCTTCTAAGCACAGTGGAACTTAAATGGTTAGAGAGGCTACATAATGAGTATGAGGCTGTAGGGACTAAAAGAGGACTCTCATTTGCAGAAACTTTAAGAACACCATTATAATTAGACTGAAGAGAGTCAAGGAATCAATTGATAAAACAGGTAGCCACACCTGAGTAGTAAACATGAGACAGTTGATTAGCATGTCTGTTACACAGCTGCATTGTAATGTTCTGGAAACTTTTATGTACTCTGTAGAAGTTAACCAGTTTCATCTTTTTTGCAACTTTCATAAAATAGCTCAAAACTGTGGGTTACACAGCAATTAAAAAATTAATTACAATTTTTCTTCAATGTTTTAGCTGTATGAAAACATAAACGGGGAGTATCCTTCTGGCATCCCATACCCCAAGCTCATATTGTATTTTCCCTGCCCAAGCTCTGGAATTAACTGCTTCTCCAATGAACTCTGGCTCTTTCTACTGGTAAATGGGATATAGAAAACATGATTTTGTTATTGGTTGTCCCATAGGGCCTATAAATAATGTCATTCCTCTTAGTGGGGAGAACTAGGGAACATACATAGTAACCCATGCATATGTACACATTTATATTTATTTCTTTAGCTATCTGTATATGTGTTAACACTTCCAAATAACATATAATAAGAATTCATATTGATGCCTCTGACAAATCCAGAACCAGAGACTGAGACTTTAATGTATAATGTTAATTTAATCACATTTATTATATACTATAAATACACAGACATAATTTAATTAAGAGTAATCACTGAAGCAACATAAATACAAGTGCAGTTAAAAAAATAAACAGAAAAAGAAAGTAGTGAGAAAGAGTAGGGTGTATAAAATTCATTTCAAATGAAGGAGGGAATGAGGAAAATTGAGAAAAGGTGCATTTAAGGATATAGACATTTTTTATTATTTTCTACTTTTAATGAAAATTAGATATGATACCTGAATATGATTATATCCACTAATGAAAGTGACAGTTTGAATATTTTACTAATTCTACATTTCTTCATAAAAATTAATAAGAAGCTTAGATATTCATGCTGGTGATTATATTAACAATGCAAAGATCAGGTAAAGCTGCAGAGCTTCAAAATATAACATTGGTAATTAGAAAATTACATGTAACTTCATGAGAATAATTTAGTAGACAACTGAGAAAAAGAATATAAATAAATACATAACTCAATCTCACATGGGAAGATTTACCACATCAAACTGTAAGGAAAAAATGTCTTAGACTGAAATCCTCACTTTAAAATTTAACACTTATTCATTGACACAAACAAAAGAAGCACTTATTAAACAATCAATTAAAACTTGCTTAACCTCGTAAAGGGCTTCCCTGATAGCCCAGCTGGTAAAGAACCTGCTTGCAGTGAAGGAGACCCTAGTTTGATTCCTGGGTCAGGAAGATCCACTGGAGAAGGGATAGGCTACCCACTCCAGTATTCTTGGGCTTCCCTGGTGGCTCAGCTGGTAAAGAATCTGCCTGGAATATAGGAGGTCTGGATTTGATCCCTGGGTTGGGAAGATCCCTGGATAAGGGAATGGCTACTCACTCCAGTATTCTGGCCTGGAGAGTTTCATGGACTGTATAGCCGATGGGGTTGCAAAGAGCCAGACATGACTGAGTGAATTTCACTCACTTCACTAACATCATAAAATATACATAAACTAAATGTACAGCGCTAAGTCAGAGAGGACGTAGACATGCGAAATGAAAGTGGAACAAAGAAAGCTTTTCAAGTTAAGTTATAGCAGAAAATATAAAACAAAAACATTTTACTAGTGCCAAGCAGGCTTATTTTGGGAAAAGTATTTTGAAAGAAAGGATAAAATACTTAAAAGGGACCACTGATAACACCATTCTGTCAAACGTAAGAAATATATGAAAGCCATAATGTTACTATATATCAGTAATAACCAACTGGAAGAAATAGTTTGAAAAATACTCCACTCAAAAGCAACACAAGTCTATAAGATATATAGAAAGTAATCTTAAGAACAATTGTGCAACACTTCCAAATAGGAAATTATAAAATATTGTGGCATGCCATAAAAGAGGACCTAATAATAATGAAATAAAGTCCTTGGATGTGAAGGCTCAGTATCTTAAAGTATCAATTAGTCATGAATTAATCTATAAAGTAACTCCAGTTATAAAGATATCACAACTTTTTGTATGTGCACATTGAAAAGTTGACTCTAAATTCATATATCGATGTTGCATGTAAGAATATCCATGATGTTCATAAAAAGGGAAACAAATAGTCATGTATCAACATTTCTTACATATTTCTATCAATTAAAGCAGTGACGTATTGATATCTTATATTTTCCCCATCAATATATTCTCAGGCACTTCCACATTTCTTACATGTATGAACTACATCAGTGCCTTCCTTGACTCTTTTCTTCCAGTTATATTTAATCAATGGAAGGATCAACAAGAGATGATAGGAAGGGCAGAGGGCGACGTAGGGATATTTATCTGTAGCTCTTTTCTTGCCAGCTTGCCAAAAATAGACTGTTGTAGAGATTGACTTCTACAATTATTTTTCTGAAGCTAGAAGGAGCCTGGTATGCAAATGTCTGCATGGAGCAAACCCTCACTGTTTTTGCCCTCTGCTAATGTACATATAATGTCTTTGTAGATGAGAAATAAACCTGTGTTGCCTCACTTAGATAGCAATTTATTAAAATTCAGTTCTTATTTAAGTGAACTTTCAGAGCAGTTAACATTTTTGATCTCTCTCTCTCTTTTTAAGACAGTTTTGTTTCTTGGCTTCTGGTAGTGATAACTTCTAGGGATTCATACTGCTTTTGCTTCTTGTCTTCTTTTTGCCTTTAAAATGCTTTGATGTCCCAAAGTTCCATGTACTTTTTTTTTTCTCCTGTTTGGTGATTTATCCAGAACCTGTGTTTCTAAAAGTCCTCTCTATACTGATAACACACAAACATTTATTTTTAGAAACTTATGCTTTCTCTCATTGTCTTCTGACTATCCCATTTTTTAACACATGTATTTTCTCTGATTATCTAATATGTATTGGAGACCTAACATATCTAAGTTCAAGGTTTTGATTCCCACATCATCTCCATGAATCTTTTCATTGCCTAATCTTTTTGAAGTATATGGGACTGCCAGAGTATGTTGCTCACGTTAAATTATTGTAATCATTTTTGACTCTTCTCTCAAATATTATATATAATACATAAGGAAATTCTTTACATTTTGAATTATTCAGTAAATACAATGTATTATCTCAACTGTAATCACTAAAATTATAATCCAAGCTATTTCTTTTTGAAATAGTCCAAAACTCTACCAAGTAGTCTCTCATTTCTTTTTTTCCAACTCCTGTCAATAGCTAGATTATTTCTTTTTTTAAACGACTATCATTTTTCTACTCAAAAATCTCTGCTTGGTGTTTCAGTCATATTTTGAACAACATCCATTGTTCTTATCAAGGTTCCCCATAAGGACCAAGTTGACCTGGGTAACTCTGTCCTCAAGTGACTTTTCACTTTTGTTGTTGTTGGGATTTCTTGGATTTACCCTTACCTCCTCCACAAAATGCGCTTATTACATTTTTTCCTGAAGATTTCCCCTGGAAAATCTGGACTTCCCCTGAGGTTAGAAATCTCATGCCCAGATATTCATATGGCTGTATTTCACTTCACTTAATTTTCTGCTCAAATATAATCTTCATACAGTCCTCCTGACATCCCTACTCCCAAAAAAGTGCCCCTATTTTCCTAAAACTCTTAACCCTATGCTATTATTTTCCTCTGTAGGATTTTTTGTTTACTACTAGAAATTATACATTTAGCTTTTTATTTGCCTGTTCCACTTGAATATAAGTTCTATAAACTTGGGTGTTTTTTCTGTTGCAGTCATTATTCAGTACCGGGTCCCTATCTTAGAACAATGCCTGGGGACATAAGACACTAAGAATAAAACAGCCCAACTCCACTTTAACAAAATAATGCAGAAATAAAAGTTTTGTCAGTTTAGTATGTGATGTGGAATAGTAATTTGCGTTAATCTTAATTGAAGAGCTACATCAGGTATCTGGATTGTAATTAAATAATGAAATACTCTTCCACATTCATCCTGCTTTCCTTGGAAGTGCTATATTTTCTTAAGTTTCTCTAAGTTGAAACTTTTACCCATTTAGAAACCATCTTGGTTCATGAGGAGATTCAGGTTATTTGTGGTGACAGCCAGCCTCTCTAATTCCATTCCCTCTATTACCAGACCATGAGTTGAGCATACATTGTCTTTCACCAGAATCAATATCTTATCTATTCAGCTCCCTGAAATGAGCTTTCATTATCCAGGTAGTTTTAGATAGATGACTTGCAACTTTTATTACCTTTAGTATTGCCTGCTAGGATATATTGGGAACCTTGTATAACTGGTGTAGGCATACATCAGGCTGGGTCACCTTGAGATTAAAAAATCGATGGGGAAGAAAATAACAGTTGAGTACTTCTGAGTTTAGCACTCATTATCAAAGCAACATAGTATATAACTAGTGACAAAAACAAGCACATGGTAAACTCTCTAAAGCACAGTTCTGAGGTGTCAAGCTGTGATCTACATTGTGAGAACTCTTACTGAGTTTAATTTGTATAATGAGGGCTTTTTATAGTACTTCTGCATCCTAGAAGTTTCTCCAGAGTCCTGATACTCAGTCTATACTTGATGGACACAATGAGAGACTTATATAGGTGTTTAAAATTATGAGTCTACATTTAGAAAATCTTCACTACAGTAAGAAATCCTTGGTGTAAAATCATGGAATAATTGCATTATTTATATATAAAAAGCAAATCTAGAGAGGCTAGTGTAGATTAGTGTTTGGCTGGGCCTGGCAATGAGAACACGAATTCCATGGAAATCTCTTTTAATTTACAAAAAAAAAAAAAGTCATTGTATAATGCCCACTTAAATTGGATAAATTTTATTGTGTATAAATTACACTTCGGTGTGGCTATTTAAAAGTTAAACAAATGATTTTTATAAAGGATCATATGTAAAATAAATAATAAAATGTACTTTATGAAAGTTATAAAATATTCTTCAAAAATGCAACACTGGGATTGATACATTTATTTATTTTTTAACTTTTGTTTGTATTGGAATATAGCTGATTAACAATGTTGCGATAGTTTCAAGTGAATAGAGAAGGGACTCAGCCATATATATACATGTATCCACTCTCCCCAAAGTCCCCTAACATCCAGGCTGCTGCATAACACTGACCAGAGTTCCCTCTGCTATGCAGTTGGTCCTTGTTGGTTATAGCAGTGTGTACAAGCCCTTCCCAAACTCTATCCTAGGGCTAGTTAGGACTGACATATTTAGACTCTGGTTCATTCTTGACCTGCTGAGGGAAAGTTCTTGTAGAAGGAAAAGAACAAAGAAATGCACCAGCATCTTCCATCAGCTCACCTCTGTGACCCCACTCAAAGTCAGATAAACCATCAATATGATAAGTGATAGTGGATTACTACAAACCAAAGTAATGACGCCACATTTTAAACTGTTTCCCTGGATGTATTTCTAGAAAAGAACACAATTGCTGGTACTTGGATATCACTATTGATGTGGAAGGTGCATTTTCTTCAGTCTCTATCAACAGAGTATCAAAGTAACACATTTTGTTGAGGGAAGGGGATCAATATTCATTCACAGTTTTGTACCAGGGCTATAGTAATTCTCTTGCTGCTACTACATTCTGCTCTTCTGAGGCCTTGGGCATCTCATGATTTTAGGGAGCATCACAGTGCTTCACCAGATTAAGTGTATCATGCTAATTAACCTGGTATTCAAGTTTCCTAGATGCCCTGCTAAGTTACAAGCATCCCAGAAGTGGTAAACATACTCCTAGAAAATTCCAGGCCTACCACCTCAAAGAGAATTGACTTTCTGGACTAAAGAACACATTATTATTCCTACCACATCCTACCACTAACACAGTCACAGGACCTAGTGGGTTCTGTGTCACTTGGGCCTACTATTCTAGTGCAGAGCCAACTCACCTACTGTTTGGGCTACATGACACATTCAGTGGTGTCAGAAGTGGCAAGGTTAGATGAAGGTGCTACATGTATCTCAAGGTCACAGCATCTGCGCCAGAGGACCATATGCTCTCTAAAAATCAGATCCTTATTTGCCACAAAATCTAGTAGAAATCGAATGCTTACGGACAGAACATCTGTTGACGCCACACCCAGAGCAAATCTCCACCAATGACATAAAATGTGTGCGGTATCATTTATCTGAAACGGTGTATTTAAATTTGGGCTTTAGCGGGGTCAGAATCAACGGTAATTTACATGAAGTGTAAATTGTTTTACTTGCTCTCTAGAAGCAGTGCTTCTCCCTGAGTTCATACCTGTGGCTTCATGGGGATTTCCTTAGTGAGGAGACTAACTTGATGTGTTACTGCAAAGCAGACTGAACTTCTACCATACCACAAACTCAACGATGGCCCTAACCACAACATTAGGAAGAAATTCTTCCATTGTGAATAGCTGTGAGCAGTATGTAATTGGCTATGCTCTGCTTTTATGCAAAAGGTACTTGAGCATTCACAAATGGCAGAGCTGATTGGTCAGGGACCTGCAAAGAGCAAGATGGGGATGCATTGAGGAAACCATGAAAGCTTTTCAGAAGAGGCATGTGGATGGAGAATAGGTGTGGACAAAAAGCATGAGAATCTGTTTGTCACATTACAGCTGCCAATGAGCATTCAACCTAGAGAAGGCCCATAACAACAGGAGCAATAAGAAGATTCCTCTTAAGGAAATCAGCCAGAATTTGATCTTAGCCACCCCATTGTCGAGCAATGAGCCCATGAAGAGAATAGTCCAGCAGCAGGGTTTCTCTCTCTGTGTGTCAGATCTAACTACGGCCACTGCTGAATGGTCAACCTGCCATTATCTGAGAGGAACATGGAAGACCCAGTAGAGCAGAGTCAACCAATGGGACCCATCAGCCAGTTGGTCCTAGGTTGATTATACCAAATTGTCCCAACTGTTTGGAGACAATAGTTCATCCTTGTTGAAAGTGACTTCCATTCTGGATATGCATTTATTTTTCCTACCCCCAATGCCTATGCCAGTACTGAGATCTTCCAAGGGTTTGTAGAGCATCACGCTGACACTATGGCATACCAGATAACATTTTAAAACCAAAGTACCCATTTCCTGATGGTGAATACGTGAGCGTTCTTGTTTAAGCTAGGCACATGCATATAATGCACTCATTTGTATGTATAATACATATTTATATGTGTGTAATATGGATGAAAAATACATTTCAGTATAAAAAGCAATATATGTGAAAGAATATGTATATATGAATATGTGTATAATTCATTCTTTTTTAAATAATTAAAAGAATGAATTCATTTACTAAACATGTATTAATCCCTTATAAACTATTGTGCATTTAGCCCTAGGAAGCACAAAGATGAATAAACATAGTCTGTGTATTTGAGGAATCTCCAGGGTAATAGAGAAGAATGTATTTGTTCTAAAATTAAAATACAGTATAGCAGTGCTATTGCACGAATATTTAGTCGGTGTTTATGTTTAAAAATAATGACATCAGGGAGAGGAAAGTCAAAGAAAGCTTGAGAGGAAAATGTAGTTTGTTAGTATTGATTCTCCAAGTGGGAATTGTAGTTAAGAAAAAAGAATAGCATGCAGAAGCAAGAGATGTTAAAAGCCAGGGTAGGTTCAAAGAATGATAAGATTTGTTGCCAGAACTGAATAGGATTTGCAGGAGATAAAACATGAAAGGTAGAGTCAGATGTTAATAGGCCATGAAGGCAGTGTCACCAAGTTTGAATTTTATCCAGAGACGACATGGTGCCACTGAAAGCTTTTAAGCTGGAAAGTTATAGAATCCAATCTATATTTTAGAAACATCAGTCTGCCAACAGTGTTGATAATGCATTAAAGGGACATGAGATAAGTTTGGGTGGTCACTTGAGAAGATGTTGACACAGACTTGTTGAAAGAAAGATGGCTTTTAAGAGATTTAGAAGTTAGGCTTCATAAAAATTGGTACAGAGAGCACCAATAATAAAGACACTCTTTCTCCTTATATATACACTAGCTATTTTAACATTTCTTCCAAATGAATACAAGCTCCTTGAAATTAAGCACCATGTCTTAGTAGTCTTTTTATTCTATATGTAATACGGGCATTGGAAATTAACATTTATAACCAATTTTATTACTATTTTACAAGGTGTTAAACAAATGCTTCTTTAGTCAAGAGATTGTATCATGAAACATCTTTTTCCTTTTATTCAATTAGATGACTAGGTGAAAAGGGAGTAAGGTGATTCCAGGTTGAGAAAAGTTATGGAAGCATTCAAGACTATGATACACTTGAGAATCTTTATTACATTATCATGGCTAAAAGCTGAGACACATTTTGTGTTTAGAGAAAGAAAGGGCTCATTTCAAAGGGGTGTTACATGCCTTGATAAGTTTTCATTTTATCCTAATAGAAATAAAAGCTATTAAAGAGGAAATGACATCATCCATTTGATATTTTAAAAGAATTATTCTGCAAAAGTTTGACAAATTTATTGATGGGACTACAATGGAGGGAGAGATGGAGATGGAGAGGGAGAGGGAGAAGGAGGTCTGTTGCAGTATTAGAATCATAATCTGGACCAGGACTTAGAATAGGAAACAAAGAACCATCAGTGCCAAAAGATGGAGAGGGGAGTCAGTATATCTTAAGTTCAGACATTAACAGAGGGACAAAAATTTAAGAGACTCTTCAGGCTCCTGGCCTGGGAAAATGGAGCATGGGAGTTGCAACATGATTAAAATATAAAGAGAATGAACCACACAGTGTATTCCCTTTTAGTTGTGTGTGTGTGTGTGTGTGTGTGTGTGTTTTGAAAGGAAAGCCAGATGTTAAAGATACTGAATTCAATTTTATGTATCCTGAACTTGAGGCCTCTGTGAGCAACAAACCTAGGAAGTCCAGCTACCTTCAATAACTGTCTTGACAATATCACTGTTCCCTGAACATGATATGTTCCTTAATGTCTTCTCAACATAGCAATTGATATCACTTACTGAATTCTCTGCAACAATGTTATTTTTCTTTTCTTTTTTTTTGCTTTTTATATTTTTCTTTTAATATATTTAATATATCTATAATTTTCCAACATTGATATATGAACTATAAGTTTCCAAGCTTTTTTAAAAAATATCTTCCCAATGTTTCTTGTGATACCTTGCAAAATATTTCTCTTGAAGTTTTGATAGAAAAGTAGATAATAGAAGGATTTTGTTCATAGATGCCCAATTACTTGAGGTGGACTTATTTACAACTTGATTGGAGACCATGAGTGAAGGGGCTTCTGTAGTTCAGTGGACTGAACTGTTGGTTTATTGACTTCAGATTGAAGCAATATCAGACTTGAGAACATTGGTCAACTTTCTAGACAGAATTTTTTTCTACTAGTCCTTCACACACATCTCAAATTATAAAGGTATCATCTGTGTGATGTAAAATCTGGATGATTTTCAGACTTACCTGTGGAATCCTCATCATCTTACATTGCTGAAACCTAGGGACCTTTCTCAGGTCTAGTAAGACCTTAAATCACAGTCACATGCTGCATCTTCTCATTGATAGCTGATTTCATGATTCAGCCTGCAGAGCTGTATGAAATTTAGTCTTCTAGAGCAGCAACAGGTTTCTTAGCACTGCAGAAAAATATATGGAAGATATTTCCATGAGCCTAAATACATCTTGAAATACTCAGCTGGCATCATAAGCACATGTTTTGTATACATTTCTGAACTTAATGACTATGAATGTAATAATTGCACTAGTATAATAATATTGAATGCATTGTACATGTTTTATAAGAGTATAATTTAGAGACATTATTATGGATATTCAAATAGTATTATTAAATTATTTTTTGAAATAATATACATTACATGTGCCTTCTAAATATTTACTGGAGGGAAACAGGCAAGAATGAAGGAAAAAACACAGCTGGCAGGCAGCCTCCTTTACCCTCCCTCTTTCCCTCTCTCCTTCTCTTTCTTCATAAGGAGTCTGGCCAAGGAGAAGGAAACCTCGTCAAGATCATACCTGCACTGGGATATAACAGAATAGTGTTTGGAGAACATGAAGAGCACCCCACTCCATTTTCAGAAAGGCTAACGTGGTGGTAAAATTTGAAACCAGCCTAATATGCCACATATCAAGTCTGGCTGCTAACTCATTGTTAACACTTGAAACTGGGCTATCAGAGGATCCCACTAGACAAGTACTCAGTGAGGAATAGTAAGAAATGAGGAGGGGGTGATTCTAAGATGACAGAGGAATAGGACAGGGAGACCACTTTCTCCCCCACAAATTCATCAAAAGAACATTTGAACACTGAGCAAATTCCACAAAATAACTTCTAAGTGCTGGCAGAGGACATCAGACACCCAGAAAGGCATCCCATTGTATTCTAACGGAGGTAGGAAAACAAAAAAAAGATAAAAAGAGAGACAAAAGAGATAGGGACAGAGATCCCTCCCAGGAAGGGAGTCTTAAAAAAGAAGTTTCCAAACACCAGGAAACACTCTCACCGGCGAATCTGTGGTGAGCCTTGGAACCTCAGAAGGCAACAATAACTGGGAGGAAAAATAAATAAATAATAACCCCCACAGATTATGTGCCTAAAGGCAACTCCCAGCAGAAAAGCAGCACAGACGCCTGCATCCACCACTAGCAAGCGGGGACTGGACAGGGAGGCGTGGGCTGCACTGCTTAGGGTAAGGACTGGGCCTGAATCCCCAGAGGGCAATCTGAGGGAACTAACTAGAGATAGCAACCCACACTGTGGGATAGCTATCCCTCAAAAAGCCCTAACCTAAGACACTGCTAGCCCGCTCACAGAACAAAGGACTGAGCAGGGCTAGCTGGCTGTGAACCAACTATCCCCCGCTGGAGACAGGCAGGCAGGAGCAGCCAGAGGCAAAGGGGGCAGTTGCAGCCCCAGGAGGTATCATTTACCAAACTGCAAGCAGGCTTCATGGCTAACCAAGACTCCTTGGGATTCTGGATGGTCGACATCCGCAGGGAGGGTCGCAGCCAGAGATCAGCTCCCTAGAAGAGACACATGGTACACCTGAGAAGGCGCACCCATTGTACACCCAGAAAACCAAGCGGCAGGGATGGGGGAGACGATAAATTGCAGCCCCAACCAGGGACAACCGCGCTCGCCAAGCACCTGATCACCTGAGCTGCTTGGACTGGGGAAGGGCACAAAACGCAAGCCCAACCGAGTCTGTGCCTTTGAGAAGTACCCAAGAACCTGAACCTGAGTGACTTAGACCTGGGAAGTGCATACAACCCAGGGCTGGCCTCAGACAGTTCCCAGCAGAGCAACCTAGAGCCTGAGCAGTGTAGACTGGGAAAGCACACACGCTGTGAGCGAGAGCAAACCCAGTGCGGCTGAGACACTGGGAGCACTCCCCACAGATGCCAGTGATATTTGTTTGCAGTGTTTCTCCCTCCCCACAGCACAATTGAACAAGTGAGCCTAAAAAAGGGTCTACCACCACCCCCTTGTGTCAGGGCAGAAGTTAGACACTGAAGAGACCAGCAAACAGAAGAAGCTAAAATAAACAGAGGCAATCGCTTTGGAAATGACAGGTGCAGTAGATTAAAACCCTGCAGTTAGCACTGACTACATAGGAAGGGGCCTATAGATCTTGAGAAGTGTAAGTTGGATCAAGGAACTATCTGAAAATGAACTGACCCCACACTGTCCACAACAACACCAGTGAAAGTCCTAGATATATTCTTACTATTATCATTTTTTTTAATTAAAAAATAATTGTAAGTCCTCTGCTGCTGCTGCTGCTAAGTCACTTCAGTCGTGTCCAACTCTGTGCGACCCCATAATGGCAGCCCATCAGGCTTCTCCATCCCTGGATTCTCCAGGCAAGAACACGAGTGGGTTGCCATTTCCTTCTCCAATGCTTGAAAGTGAAAAGTTTAAGTGAAGTCACTCAGTCATATTCGACTATTAGTGACCCCATGGACTGCAGCCTACCAGGCTCCTCCATCCATGGGATTTTCCAGGCAAGAGTACTCTATTACTCCTTTCATTTTCATTTTTATAGCCTGTTACTTTGCAAAAAAAGGACCCTATTTTTTTAAAGCAAACTTCATATATATATATAATAATTTTTGTGACTTTGTTTTTTTTGTTTGTTTGTTTGTTTTTGTCTTTAATATTGTATCTTTGAGAATCTAACCTCTACTCTAGGTTTTTAATCTTTGGTTTTTTGTACTTATTATCAATTTTGTACCTTTAAGAACCCAACCTTCAGTACCCATTTTTACTTGGGAGCAAGATTACTGGCTTGACTGCTCTCTCCTCCTTTGGACTCTCGTTTCTCTCCACGAGGTCGCCTCTATCTCCTCCCTCCCCATTCTCTTCTCTACCCACTCTGTGAATCTCTTTGTGTGTTCCGGGTTGTGGAGAACACCTAGGGAACTGATTGCTGGCTGGATCTGTCTCTCTCCTTTTGATGCCCCCTTTCATCCTCCTGGCCACCTCTGTCTCATTCCTCCCTCTTCTCTTCTCTGTGTAATTCCGTGAACATCTCTGAGGGATCCAGACTGTGAAGAACACATAGGGAAGTGATTACTGGCTAGCTTGCTCTCTCCCCTTTTGATTCCCTTTCTTCTCTTGGTCACCTCTATCTCCCTCCTCCCTCTTCTCTTCCCCATGTAACTCTGTCAACCTCTCTGGGTGTCCCTCACTGTGGACAAACTTTTCATCATTAACCTAGATGTTTTATCATTGGTGCTGTATAGATGGAGAAGTCTTGAGACTACTGTAAGAATAACATTGAAAACCAGAGGCAGGAGGCTTAAGTCCAAATCCTGAGAACACCAGCGAACTCCTGACTCCAGGAACATTAATTAATAGGAGCTCATCAAACACCTCCATACCTACACTGAAACTAAGCACCACCCAAGGACCGACAAGTTCCAGAGTAAGACATACCATGCAAATTCTCCAGCAACACAGGAAAACAGCCCCGAGCTTCAATATAAAGGCTCCCCAAAGTTACACCAAACCCATTGATATCTCAAAACTCACTACTGGACACTTCATTGCACTCAAGAGAGAAGAAATCCAGCTCCACCCACCAGAACACTGACACAAGCTTCCCTAACTAGGAAAACTTGACAAGCCACCTGTCCAACCCCACCCACAGCGAGGAAACTCCACAATAAAGAGGACTCCACAAACTACCAGAATACAGAAAGACCAACCCAAACACAGCAATATAAACAAGATGAAAAGGCAGAGAAATACTCAACAGGTAAAGGAACAGGATAAATGCCCACCAAACCAAACAAAAGAGGAAGAGATAGGGAATCTACCTGAAAAAGAATTTGGAGTTACAGGTAAATAGCCTGGAGTCAAGGCTTGAGAAGATGCAAGAAATGTTTAACAAGGACCTAGAAAAAATAAAAGAGTCATATAATGAATAATGCAATAAATAAGATCAAAAGCACTCTGGAGAGAACCAACATAGAAAACGGAGGCAGAAGATAGGATTAGTGAGGTAGAAGGTGAAGGTGAAGTCGCTCAGTCGTGTCCGACTCTTTGCGACCCCATGCACTGTAGCCCACCAGGCTCTTCAGTCCATGGAATTTTCCAGGCAAGAGCACTGGAGTGGGTTGCCATTTCCTTCTCCAGAGGATCTTCCCAACCCAGGGATCGAACCTGGGTCTCCCGCACTGCAGGCAGACGCTTTAACCTCTGAGCCACCAGGGAAGCCTGAGATAGAAGATAGAATGGTAGAAATTAATGAAACAGAGAGGAAAAAAGAAAAAAGAATTAAAATAAATGCAGACAACCGCAGGGACATCTGGGACAATGTTAAACACCCCAAGATTTGAATCATAGGAGCCCCAGAAGAAGAAACAGAAAGGCCATGAGAAAATACTTGAGGAGATAATGGTTGAAAACTTCCCTAAAATGGGGAAGGAAATAGTCACCCAAGTCCAAGAAACCCAGAGAGTCCCAAACAGGATAAACCCAAGGCGAAACACCCCAAGACACATATTAATCAAATTAACAAAGATCAAACACAAAGAACAAACATTAAAAGCAGCAAGGGAAAAACAACAAATAACACACAAGGGAATTCTCATAACAGCTGATCTTTCAATAGAAACTCTTCAGGCCTGAAGGGAATGGCAAGACATACTTAAAGTAATGAAAGAAAATAACCTACAGCCCAGATTACTATACCCAGCAAGGATCTCATTCAAATATGAAGGAAAAATCAAAAGCTTTCCAGACAAGCAAAAGCTGAGAGAATTCAGCACCACCAAACCAGCTCTTCAACAAATGCTAAAGGATACTCTCTAGACAGGAAACACAGAAAAGGTGTATAAACTAGATCTCAAAACAATAAAGTAAATGACAACAGGATCATACTTATCAATAATTACCTTAAATGTATTGAATGCCCCAACCAAAAGACAAAGACTGGCTGAATGGATACAAAAACAAGACCCCTATATATGCTGTCTTCAAGAGACCCACCTCGAAACAAGGGACACGTACAGACTGAAAGTGAAGGGCTGGAAAAAGATATTCCATGCAAATAGAGACCAAAAGAAAGCAGGAGTAGCAATACTCGTATCAGATAAAATAGACTTTAAAACAAAGGCTGTGAAAAGAGACAAAGAAGGCCACTACATAATGATCAAGGATCAATCCAAGAAGAAGATAAAACAATTATAAATATATATGCACCCAACATAGGAGCACTGCAATATGTAAGACAAATGCTAACAAGTATGAAAGGGGAAATTAACAATAACACAATAATAGTGGGAGACTTTAATACCACATTCACACCTATGGACAGATCAACTAAACAGAAAATTAACAAGGAAACACAAACTTTAAATGATACAATAGACCAGTTAGACCTGTTGATATCTATAGGACATTACACCCTAAAACAATGAATTTTACCTTTTTCTCAAGTGCACATGGAAACTTCTCCAGGATAGAGCACATCCTGGGCCATAAATCTAGCCTTGGTAAATTTAAAAAAAAAAAATTGAAATCATTCTAAGCATCTTTTCTGACCACAATGCAGTAAGATTAGGTGTCAATTACAGGAGAAAAACTATTAAAAATTCCAACATATGGAGGCTGAACAACACACTTCTGAATAAACAACAAATCACAGAAGAAATAAAAAGGAAATAAAAATATGCATAGAAATGAATGAAAATGAAAAGACAACAACCCAAAACCTATGGGACACTGTAAAAGCAGTGATAAGGGGAATAGCAATACAGGCTTACCTCAGGAAACAAGAAAAAAGTCACATAAACAACCTAACTCTACACCTAAGGCAACTAGAAAAGGAAGAAATAAAGAACCCAAGGGTTAGTAGAAGGAAAGAAATCTTAAAAATTAGGGCAAAAATAAATGCAAAAGAAACAAAAGAGACCATAGCAAAAATCAACAAAGCCAAAAGCTTGTTCTTTGAGAAGTTAAATATAATTGACAAACCATTAGCCAGACTCATCAAGAAACAAAGGGAGAAAAATCAAATCAACAAAATTAGAAATGAAAATGGAGAGATCACAACAGACAACACAGAGATACAAAGGCTCATAAGAGACTACTATCAGCAACTATATGCCAATAAAATGATCTGCAGCTACTGCTGCTAAGTTGCTTCAGTTGTGTCTGACTCTGTGCGACCCCATAGATGGCAGCCCACCAGGCTCCCCTGTCCCTGGGATTCTCCAGGCAAGAATACTGGAGTGAGTTGCCATTTCCTTCTCCAAGGCACGAAAGTGAAAAGTCAAAGTGAAGTCGCTCAGTCATGTCTGACTCTTAGCGACCCCATGGACTGCAGCTTACCAGGCTCCTCCATCCATGGGATTTTCCAAGCAAGAGTACTGGAGTGGGGTGCCATTGCCTTCTCAGAATAAATGATCAGTGTATGGCAAAACCAATACAATACTGTAATTAGCCTCCAAAAAAATAAAGTGAAAAAGAAAAGAAAAAGAACTCACCACAATTGCTCAAGGAGTCTGTGAGCAAACATCCCTTCACTGCCTGTCACCATCAGTAGAACGGATTCAAGTGGAGAAAGAACAGTAGAAAGAGACAAGGGTTACCTCAGTTGCCTAGTTCTCCATTGTGAGTGGCTCCTTGTAGCAAATCTAGGCTTGAGACTTTAATTTAAAATTGAGATTTTAAATTGGACTGGACTAATTTTTAAACTGAAGAAATGAAAACATTGAGTCAAGAAGTGATAGTATTAACTTTGGTCAGATGAGATAATGTCTGCCATTTTTCTTCCTATAAACGAGGAGGTTTCCCTGGTGGTTCAGATGGCAAAGAATCTGCCTGCAATGTAAGAGACCTGGGTTAGGAAGGTCCCCCGGAGAAGTGAATGGCTACCCACTCCAGTGTTCTCGCCTGGAGAACTCCAGGGACAGAGGAGCTTGGTGGGCTATAGTCCATGGGTTCGCAAGAGTTGGACACGACCGACTGATTAACACTTTTCTTTCAAACTACTACAATACCTTTTAGAAAAGTAACATGTGGAGTTATCTTTTAAGATTATTTTAACAGGTAAATATCTTGTTCCTTATCAAGGATGTATCCCTTTGTGCTGCTAGCCTCATTTCTTCTGTATTTATTAGCTGAGATTCAGCTAGAGAGAAGGAACACTTTCCCTTTTCCCCATTTATTTACTCATTTGTAAGATAATTTTTATTTTAATATATGGATTATAGTCTATTATTATTTTTGTTTGTTTGTTTTTCTTTTCTTCAGCAGAGAGTTAGCCTGTTTGGGGTGAGGCCCCTAATGACTAATTCAGTTCCACACATGTGAGGCTCAGGGGCAAGCCCAAGAATTTGTACACATATTTAGGAGCTCTCGCTGTCCATCTCCCATCTCTTATCAGGTTTCCTCACCTCCTGTGGTTCCTATGACTCCTTTTTATGCTTCTCTGGCTAAAATGTGGTGTTTTAACCTCCCTGTGCTGGCACCCATTTCCTTTAAATGTGTCTGCTTTGGGATCAAGCAAAGGATAGAAGATAAGTTTGAGTTCCCCACAAAAATGTTAAGACATGTGAACATCCAATTCCCAGTTCCTCAGGCCACATATAAAGAGTTTTCTCTCATAATTTTAAATACCTTTTTGATTTCTTAATGGACTTCCCTTGTGGCTCATCAGTCAAGCATCTGTCTACAATATGGGAGACCTGGATTCAATCCCCAGATCAGGAAGATCTCCTGGAGAAGGAAATGGCAAACCCACTCCTGTATTCTTGCCTGGAAAATCCCATGGATGGAAGAGCCTGGTATGCTATGGTCCATGGGGTCACAAAGAGTCGGACACGATTGAGCAACGTCACTTTCTTTCTTTCTTGGTTTCTGCTAATCTCAGAGCCAAACCTCATTGCTGTAAGTTGCTCAGGGCCAGGAGGATAAGAAAAAAAGAAAAAGAAAAAGAGTTACTCCCACAATCTCCCTTCCTGGACAATTTAGAGAAAGAAAGTCAAGAAAGAGAGGATTTATCTTTCATACTCATCTGTGTTCATGGTTCTGAGATAGGAGCCATCATAGTCTAAAGCTGAATGTATGAAAGATATCAACAGAAGAGATAATATCACCATATCAGCCATTATTTGGATTTTCATTTCCTTTTCAATCTACTGTTACTGTGTGTTTTTCAGAGTCTAAACAGATAGCTCTTTCCTTCTTTCTAGGATTTCACTAGTAATCTGTAGAAGACTTAGAGCAGAGGGATTATTCCATGTTAGCCAGAGCTGGAAACGGTTCTTCAATTTTAAAATTTATTTTAAACTTCTATAGAATTTTAGCTTGGCAGTTGTGTGTGGGTGAACGTATGATATATGTGTTTGTGTGTGTATTTCTGTTTTAATATTTTTAGTCACCCCTCTGAGTCTTCAGAACCCCACCTGGTTCCTGATGAAAAATTTGTAGTTCACATCTTTTTTAAAATGTAGTATATCATTTCTTGTGCTGCTTTTATTATTTTCTGTTTATTTATTTTTGGCAACCTTTTGACTACTATATGCCAAAGTGCTATTATTGTTCATTCGTTTAAGAAAAACTTTTATCTTAGAACATTTTTAGGTTTACATAAGCATGATAAGAATAGTAGAGATTTTTCATGTATCCCACACCTTTTTCTTTTTTATGAATATATTGCATTAGTATGCCACATGTGTTATAGTCAGGAAACAGATATTAATAAATAGATTATCCTTGACTGCTGCTGCTGCTAATTCACTTCAGTCGTGTCTGACTCCGTTGACTGAGGCCCACACTTTTCACTTTATTCAGGTTTCCTTAGTCTTAGGTGATGTCCTTTTTCGTTAAGAGCAGCAGTCTCCAACATTTTTGGCACTAGGGATTGGTGGAAGACAGTTTTTCCACAGACCAGGGTGGGGGATGGCTTCAGGATGATTCAAGCGCATTACGTTCATTACGCCACTGCTGATCTGACAGGAGGCGGAGCTCAGGTGGTAATACTAGCGATAGGGAGTGGCTACAATTACAGATGAGGCTTGGCTCCTTTGCCCACCACTCACCTCCTGCTGTGTGGCCTGGTTCCTACCTGCTAGACCACTGACCAGTCAAGTCTGTGGCCCGGGGTTTGGGAACCTCTGCCTTACAGGATCCCACCCAGCAGGTGTCTTGTCTTGACTTCTTAGGCTCCTCTCAAGCAGGTGCTGAATTTCTGATCTGGACCATTTTTCTTGTAAGGGACTTCTAGAAATCATTTTTTTGCAGGTCAGGTCTGCTGTTCATGAATTTGTTCTCTCTTGTTTGTTAATCTGAGAAAGTCCTTATATCACTTTCATTTTTAAAGAATAATTTCAGTAGACATAGTGTTCAAAATTAGTGGTTATTATTATTTTTTCACTACTTTCAGTGTTTCAGTTTACTTTCGCTTGCATGGATTCTGATGAGAAAACTATTGTAAATCTTATTATTTTTCTTCAATAAGTAAGAGTTTTATTTCCTCCACTGGCTTCTTTCATGACTTTCTATTTGTTTTTCTGCAGTTTGAATATGACATACCTGAATGTAGTTTAAAAAAAAAAAATCTTGCCTGATATTATTATTCTCTGAGCTTCCTAAATTTGTCATTTACTATCTCTGTCATTAATTTTGGGAAGTCTTGGTCACTCTCACCTCATATATTTCTTCTGCTTCATTCTTTGATTCTTTTGTTATTCCAGTTTCATTTATATTATACCTTTAAAAATTGTCCCATATTTCTTGAATGTTCTTTTCTGGGCGGTTTGTGTGTTTCTTTCTTTCTTTCTTTCTTTTTTCTGTTTGCATTTCAGTTTGAGACATTTTTGCTGATTCAGCTGCAAATCCAAGGTTCTTTGTTTAGCTATGTCCAGTCTACTGATCAGAGAAGGCAATGGCACCGCACTCCAGTACTCTTGCCTGGAAAATCCCATGGACGGAGGAGCCTGGAAGGCTGCAGTCCATGGGGTCGCTAAGAGTCGGCCACGACTGAGCGACTTCACTTCCACTTTTCACTTTCATGCATTGGAGAAGGAAATGGCAACCCGCCCCAGTGATCTTGCCTGGAGAATCCCAGGGACGGGGGAGCCTGGTGGGCTGCCTTCTCTGGGGTCGCACAGAATCGGACACGACTGAAGTGACTTAGCAGCAGCAGCAGCAGCAGCAGTGTACTGATGATCTCAGTGATTTTTTTTTTTTTTAAATTCTAGCATTTTAATTCTTGGACTTTCTGTTTGTCTCTTTGCTTATATGTCATGTCATTTAATTTTTCTCGGTGTAATTTGTAAGATACTAATTGCAGCCGTTCTAAATTCTGAACATCTGTGTTATATCTGAATCTGATTTTAATGCTTGATTTGCATCTTTTTAAAAATTTATTTATTTTAATTGGAGGCTAATTACTTTACAATATTGTAGTGGTTTTTGCCATACATTGACATGAATCAGCCATGGGTGTACATCTGTATCTTTAGACTGTATTTTTACTTGCCTGTGGCATGACTTTTCACTTTTAATTGAAAGCCAGTTATGTAGGATACTACATTACCTGATAAGGTAATGTTAATCTGACTAGAAGGTAGCTATATTTAGTGTTTGCTCTAGGTATGGACACTGAGACTTGAAATTAATCTAGTGTTTTTGTTTTTGTCTCCTTTCTTATGTTTGTGCTTCCCTGAGTAAGTGTGGGCGAGGGAAGCATTCTATATTATCACTAAATCGCCATCTTTTAGTGGACAGGTGCCCTGGGGCTCTGACCTTCCCAGTGGCATAGCTTCCGTCTTGCATACACTTAAGGTGAGATGTGAATGCCAGAGGGAGCTGGAATGAGATGAAGGTCCTTGCTGTTGGATAAGGCAGTGATGAAATCTTTTTCCTTGGAGATCAGATCTTTGTTCTAAGATATACTTCACAATAATCACTCTTCCCTTCTCACTGCCAGAAGCATGCAGATATCTTTCTTGAATTCTTATTTTCAGACCGTTCAGTGGGGGATCTAGGAAGTAAAACTCGTGAAAATGTTGCTTAAGTTTAGCCCTGAGAACATGACCCCTCAGAAACTTTCCATCCTCACACTAGTGCACACTCAGCCTCCCACAGTTCATCAGAATTACCATTGAAATGTTGTTGTTGTTGTTGTTGTTTCACCAGTTTATGGCTGCTGCGGTTTCTTCTCCAAATAAATAAAATGTGGCCTCTGACTCTCTGGATTGGCGTGGCTTTCCAGATGTCAGGGTGTTAATTTGCCCTGTACCCTTAGTTCTCTGATGTACCTAAGAAACATTATTGATTTCAGTTCTTGGAGCATGTTTTTGCTGTAAGAACGGGATTGACAGCTTCTAAGTCTGCAGATGTCAGAGCTGAAACTGCACGTCACAACTGTTATTTTATTTTTATTATGTATTCTTCTTCATGGATCTATGTTTGGTGTCTGTTGTTACTTTAACTGATTCTAAGCCAGTATTTCCCAAAGTATTTTTCTAAGACAAAAACGTGTTGTTCTTTACTGTTTTCTACACCCAAGCAGAATGCAAAAAGTTGATGCATTGATGCATTTTTTATTAATCTAATTCACTGTTTGAATTTATTTTTACAGCCTACTGATTAGTCACTTTAATGAAAATTTTTACCTTTAAAAAATTCCCCAAAGTCTTTATGAAATTAAAGTTTTTTGTTGTTGTTTTGAAGATGAGCAAAAAAAAACATTTTTTTTTTAAAGCAAAGTAGGAGCAGAGAAGTATACAAAGACAAAAGAGTTTTGTGTTCCCATTAAATTTACAGTTGGAAACTGGATGAGAGATAAAGAATTACCTTTGATCAAAAGGTTTCCCTTTCAGTTGTGTTCTAAGTCCCATGATGAATGTTATGTCTGTTTCTCTATTTCTAAAATCTAGTTTACAGGTTCGCATATCACTTTTTGCTGTGTTTTCACTCAGCGCTGCTTAAATAACTCTCATATTTGTTCTTTTTTAGACTTTCACATAGATCATTTTCCTTTGTCTTTCAGGATGCTTTAGCTACTGAAATTGCTTTCTGTGTGAGTTAAAAACCCAATTCATAACCTCCTTTATTTTCAATACTGATTAAAACCAGTGTACTATCTTCCCTTTTCCATTATTGCAACTTTTTTGCCCTTATGGCACTATAGAAAATCTAAGTTTCTTTTGCTTCATTACAGGAAATGACTTTAATTCATGCTGATCCAGTATCTTTCTCCTGTAATCATTTCAACCTGTATTGTATTTATATTGGACCTCCCTGGTGGCTCAGACAGTAAATAATCTGCCTGCAATGCAGGAGGAAGTGAAAGTCATTCAGTTGTGTCCAACTCTTTGCAACCCTATGGACTACACAGTCCATGGAATTCTCCAGGCCAGAATACTAGAGTAGGTGGCTGTTCCCTTCTCCAGGTTATCTTCACAACCCAGGGATTGAACCCAGGTCTCCCACTTTGCAGGCAGATTCTTTACCAGCTGAGCCACCAGAGAAGCAATGCAGGAGAGCTGGGTTCTATCCCATATTACAACTACTTCCACATGTTTTTTATGACATAAAAAATCCAGATAATTTATGAAATGCATGATGAATGCCAGTATGTCTTATTGGCTGACTTAGTAACCTAGGATTGGTCCTCAACTTTCATCAACTTCCTTGAATATGTAACTCCTTGTTTTATAGATATCTTTATTTTGGGTTGATTGATCAGTTTAAATATACAATTATAACTGAGTATTTTTAAAAAATCACCTTCTGCTGTGGTTTGTTTAGAACTCAGTTCATAGATGTTTATTTTTTAATTTCTTTTGACTTATGTAACTACAAATTTCCTTCCTCTTCTGTTTGTTTGGGAGAGGAAAGTGAAAGTGAAAGTGAAAGTGAAGTCGCTCAGTCGTGTCCAACCCTTTGCTACCCGTGAACTGTAGCCTATCAGGCTCCTCCGTTCTTGGGATTCTCCAGATAAGAATACTGGACTGGGTTGCCCTCTCCTGCTCCAGGGGAACTTCCCAACCCAGAGATTGAACCCAGGTCTCTCGCATTGCGGGCAGACGTTTTAACCTCTGAGCCACCACGGAAGCCCTGGAGAGGAAAGTTAACTCAATCATGAAGGAACTGATAATATTTTGCTCCTTCCATTCCAGAAAATACATAAGTCTTGTGTTTTTAATTTCAAAGACTTTCGTAGCAATGGGGGTGAAGGAAGGTACACTCTAATAAGAACACTTATTTCCTGAGGGACCATACATTTCTATTTTATGTAAACAAACAACATAAACCTCACTTTAATTAAACGAATAGAAGATAGAGTCGTAACTCAGAGAGGAGACATTATGAGAAAGAAAAATAGGTTGCTTTGAGTTAGGCATTCAAGAGGTTTGGATTAAACCCGATAGCTTTTAGGGCTCTTGATTTTATGTTTTGATTTTGTGTTTGCAGAAGTACTGGAGCTACTACTTAGGGAAAGGACTATTTTGCACAGGCTTGAAGCCTTATTTCTGTTCAGAAGATCAGTAAAGACCTTCCATGGAAGGTGGGCCCATTGTTCTACAGCCTAGCAACTCCCAATGACTCTTAAATTCAGGGACCTCTGAACACAAAATGTTAGTTAGAGAACTTCTGGTACCCATTTTCTAGGGAACAGATAAGGTATCTCTATACACTGAATCTAATCCAAAGGAAATGATGTACCTATTAAAAAATGATTTTAAAAACTTGTAAAATGGACTAGTCAACAGTATATATTTTTCTGATGTATATAAGAATGAATAAAATGGTTTTCTATATCCAATTATTTGTTATTGAGTGTCTCACTTTTTAAATTTCTTAAAAAAATAAAAAACCAATTGAAAATAAACATTGATTAAGACCAAATTCAGGGGTAGCCCTGACTCTTTATAATTTTGTCATATTAATTACAAAATATACTATAAATTGTGCCATAAATTTTTCATATAAGCATTTTAAATTTTTAATATGTTTTAGAATATTTTAAAATATTAATTCTGCATCTGATTAATATAGCTACATTCTCATAAACTCCTCAGTGTGACATATTCCTTGGAAAACCAAATTATCTAATTTTTTCTTATGTATATTTCATTCAGTCTTTATTTCAATTTTCTAATAGTTTTAGAAGATTTTATATAATGCAACATATTTACTCATCTATATACCTGATTTTTCTTTGTGTAATATGTGTTCTCCTTGTGTCTTTCCTAGTAATGTTTCAACACTATTTTTCCCCCAACTCCATACATGTTTGTGACTAGAAAGCAGGCACGTCTCTTGAAGTTATTACTACAGTGATGCCACTCTATATTGTATGCCAATGGTTTTATTTTCTCTTCAGAAATAAGGGAATATTCTACTTGTCTTAAAAATAGTAGTTTATATTTCTCAGTATTAAACTAAAATATTCATTGTGTTTAGTACCCATTTACATTACTGAAAGACACACTATATGCAAAGTCAATGTTTCAGTTGATTTCACATTAGACAAACACTCAGTGCCTAGTTTGTATTAGGCATTGTGAGATTCAAAAATATATATTCCACAGGCAATGATCTCAAATAGTTTAACAATATGACATTATCACTGTCAATCTGGCTTAGCAGATCAGTATATTTTAGATTAGGATAAAATTATATAGCTATGTGTCTATGTATAGATATTTAAATACATGTGTATACATTTATTTAGCATATGCACTCACAAAACATTCAACCAACTGAAAACAGAATATATAAATCTTTTCAAAATGTTGCAAGCATTTAATATTGCATTTAAAAGCGTGACTTAAACTACGCTGAAATTGTCTGTATATATACTCCAGTTCTCATCACCAGATGGTCAACACCGAAATCAGATTGATTATATTCTTTATAGACAAAGATGGAGAAGCTCTATACAGTCAGCAAAAACAAGACTGAGAGCTGACTGTGGCTCAGATCATGAACTCCTTATTGCCAAATTCAGACTCAAATTGAAGAAACTAGGGAAAACCGCTAGACCATTCAGGTATGACCTCAATCAAATCCCTTATGATTATACAGTAGAAGTGAGAAATAGATTTAAGGGACTAGATCTGATAGATAGAGTGCCTGATGAACTATGGATGGAGGGTTGTGACATTGTAAGGAGACAAGAGATCAAGACCATCCCCATGGAAAAGAAATGCAAAAAAGCAAAATGGGTGTCTGGGGAGGCCTTGCAAATATCTGTGAAAACAAGATAAGCAAAAAGCAAAGGAGAAAAGGAAAGATATAAGCATCTGAATGTAGAGTTCCAAAGAATGGCAAGGAGAGATAGGAAAGCCTTCTTCAGCAGTCAATGCAAAGAAATAGAAGGAAACAACAGAATGGGAAAGACTAGAGATCTCTTCAAGAAAATTAGAGATACCAAGAGAACATTTCATGCAAAGATGGGCTTGATAAAGGACAGAAATGGTATGGACCTAATAGAAGCAGAAGATATTAAGAAGAGGTGGCAAGAAGACACAGAAGAACTGTACAAAAAGGATCTTTAAGACCAAGATAATCACGATGGTGTGATCACTCATCTAGAGCCAGACATCTGGAATGTGAAGTCAAGTGGGCCTTAGAAAGCATACTACGAACAAAGCTAGTGGAGGTGATGGAATTCCAGTTGAGCTGTTTTAAATTCTGAAAGATGATGCTGTGAAAGTGCTGCACTCAATATGCCAGCAAATTTGGAAAACTCAGCAGTGGCCACAGGACTGGAAAAGGTCAGTTTTTATTGCAATCTCAAAGAAAAGCAATGCCAAAAAAGGCTCAAACTGCTGCACATTTGCATTCATCTCACATGCTAGTAAAGTAATGCTCAAAATTCTCCAGGCCAGGCCTCAGCAATATGTGAAACTTGAACTTCCAGATGTTCAAGCTGGTTTTAGAAAAGCCAGAGGAACCAGGTATCAAATTGCCAACATCCGCTGGATCATCAAAAAGCAAAAGAGTTCCAGAGAAACATCCATTTCTGCTTTATTGACTATGCCAAGGTCTTTGACTGTGTGGATCACACAGTCAAATAACTGTGGAAAATTCTGAAAGACAGGGGAATACCAGACCACCTGACCTGCCTCTTGAGAAGCCTATATTGCAGGCCAGGAAGCAACAGTTAGAACTGGACATGGAACAACAGACTGGTTCCAAATAGGAAAAAGAGTACGTCAAGGCTGTATATTAACACCCTGCTTATTTAACTTTTATGCAGAGTACATCATGAGAAACGCTGGGTTGGAAGAAGCACAAGCTGGCATCAAGATTGCTGGGAGAAATATCAATAACCTCAGATATGCAGATGACACCACCCTTATGGCAGAAAGCGAAGAAGAACTAAGAAGCCTCTTGATGAAAGTGAAATACAAGAGTGAAAATGTTGGCTTAAAGCTCAACGTTCAGAAAACAAAGATCATGGCATCTGGTCCCATCACTTCATTGGAAATAGATGGTGAAACAAATGTCAGAAACAGTGTCAGACTTCATTTTTTTGGGCTCCAGAATCACTGCAGATAGTGACTGCAGCCATGAAATTAAAAGGTGCTTACTTCTTGGAAGGAAAGTTATGACCAACTTAGATAGGATATTCAAAAGCAGAGACATTACTTTGCCAAAAAGGTCCATCTAGTCAACGCTATGGTTTTTCCTGTGGTCATGTATGGATGTGAGAGCTGGACTGTGAAGAAAGCTGAGCACCAAAGAATGGATGCTTTTGAACTGTGGTGTTGGAGAAGACTCTTGAGAGTCCCTTGGACTGCAAGGAGATCCAACCAGTCCATCCTAAAGGAGATCAGTCCTGGGTGTTCATTGGAAGGACTGATGCTGAAGCTGAAATTCCAATACTTTGGCCACTTCATGAGAAGAGTTGACTCATTGGAAAAGACTCTGATGCTGGGAGGGATTGGGGGCAGGAGGAGAAGGGGACGACAGAGGATGAGATGGCTGGATGGCATCACCGACCTGATGAACATGAGTTTGCGTAAACTCCGGGAGTTGGTGATGGATAAGGAGGCCTGATGTGCTGTGATTCACGGGATGACAAAGAGTCAGACACGACTGAGCAACTGAACTGAATTGATAACTCCAGTTCTGAAAAAGTGCCAGTTATGAATAATTAAATTTTTAAAAACATGCATTATTCTCTAAAATTAGAACTTTATGAAGACTTTTCCTTAATTCTTTTTTTTAATTGAAGAACTCTTAGATTACAATGACTTATGGCCTACAAAATAGTCTAGACTTATCACACGTTGTCTTTCAAAATCTATTATTACTGCATATAATCAGCTGCCTTCTCTTTGTTACTTGTTATTATTTAATGATTACCTTAATTTAAGAAATTGTGTTGACAGAGATTTTATGTTACAAAATAATTATCCATATATCTGGGTAATTATGAGATCCCAAATTTATCATGTTCTTTCACCTTATCATGTGTTATAATTATTTAAATAAAATTCTTTGTTGTGGTGAAATGATTCAAGTAGAGTAGATTATGTGTTGAAGTAAAGGATGTGTGGTTCAATTTTTTATTCAGTAAGTAAAAAATTACCTTTGAGAGGTTGACTTTTTTTTTTTTTGATATCTTAACTTGGCAAATTCTTGATTAGAAGTCTCCTTCATTAAGCTAGATTCGTGATGTTTTGAAGGAGAATATCACATGTATTTAAACCTTTGTAAATATGTCTTTAAAATAATCTTAAAACCTGAAGCGAAAATAAAACAAGCATAGTGTCTTCTGAGAGAAAGAAAAAGATCAATCATTGTCCAGGTACTTTAATAATGATTTGTCTAGAAGAGGTCTTATTGTAACTTCTTTCATAGAGAAGTATAATTTAGTCCAAGCAAAGACAAAAATTAATTGATTTTTAAAGGGAAGAGAATTACTAAGGTAAGTAATGAAACTGCCAATCTCCATTTTCTACATGCGGCAGCAAAGACTTTTCCGTTTAATAAGTGAATCTTTCTGACATTGTTAACCCTGATATTGTTAGCACTCACTCACCAGCACCCTTGAGGGAGGGGGGAAATTGTCATCATGTCAGATTTGGAGTACATAACCAGAGGGGGGTGAGGGTGGGGCGAACAGCAGCATTTTGTTTTGAATATGTTAGGTGGAAGGATGATTCTGGTAGAGATTTCATTATTTTTGAGTTCAAAGGAATCCTCCAGTGAGGCTTTTGGGAAAGGTAATAAGACAGGCCATGCTCAGTATGAAACTTTAACACATCTTGCACCCTACAATCTAATTCAAATTAGTCTGTTCATATTATTTCATTATCTCATTCTAATTTCAGTGCTGCAGATGTTAACCATATATTCATGCACCATGCATGAATCTTTTTTTTTATTTTCCTGAGGGGTGGTTCGAAGTAGCTCTCATATAAAGAGAAACTTTGTGTGTTTTGTATGTTGTTTCATTCTCACAGCAAAGTAAATGAATTCAGATTTCTCTGTAACAGAATTGCACATCGATTCCTAAAACTGCTGCCAAAATAATGTATTTCACTGGCATTTTTATTTTTTTTTTTAATTTTTATTTTTTTTAAATTAATTTTTATTTTTTAGTTTGTTTTGCTTTACAATACTGTATTCGTTTTGTTACACATTGACATGAATTAGCCATGAGTGTACATGAACTCCCAATCCCGACCCCCTCTCCACCCTCCCGCCCCACACCCTCTCTCTGGATTATCCCCGTGCATCAGTCCCTATCATCCTGCATCCTGCATCAAACCTGGACTGGCAATTCATTTCGCTTATGATATCACACATGTTACATTGCCACTCTGCCAACCCATCCCACCCTCTCCCTCTCCCACAGAGTCCAAAAGGCCATTCTATACAACTGTGTCTCTTTTGCTGTCTTGCGTACAGGTTTATCATTACCATCATTCTAAATTCCATATATATGTGTAAGTATACTGTATTGATGTTTTTCTTTCTGGCTTACTTCACTCTGTATAATCGGCTCCAGCGTCATCCACCTCATTAAAACTGATTCAAATGTATTCTTTTTAATAGCTGAGTAATAATCCATTGTGTATATGTACCACAGCTTTCTTATCCATTCATCTGCTGATGGACATCTAGGTTGCTTCCATGTCCTGGCTATTACAAACAGTGCCGCGATGAACATTGGGGTACACGTGTCTCTTTCAATTCTGGTTTCCTTGGTGTGTATGCCCAGCAGTGGGATTGCTGGATCATAAGGCAGTTCTATTTGCAATTTTTTTAAAAAAGATTTCTTTTTATGTAGATGATTTTAAAGTCTTCCTTGAATTTTTTGCAATATAGCTTTTGTTTTATGTTCTGTTTTTTATTGGCTTCAAAGCATGTGAGATCTTAGCCCCCTGATCAGGGATCGAACCCACAACCCCCTTCATTGGAAAGTGAAGTCTTAACCACTGGACAACCAGGAAAGTCCCTATCACTGGCATTTTAAGTGATGTTAGAGACTAGGGGCATGAACTCTTCCTTTGTTTGCCAGTATCTGATTGAATATCTGCATGATTTTTGTTGATCTTGCTTTATCCTCATGCTGTGGTCTGAATGTATCATTCCCAAATTCATAGGATAAAAATCCTAACTCTCTGAGCTGATAATAAGATGCAGGATTTCGGGAAGTTGCTAAGTCTTGAGTGTGGAGCCCCTGAATGGGATTGATGCCTTATAAAAGACTTCAGAGAATTTCCTGCTTCCTTGGGCCTCTCAATAACAGTGAGAAATCTTAAGACCTGGAAGAGAGCTCTCAGCCACACTGGCATTCTGAGCTCAGATTCCTATCTTTCTAACTCTGAAAGCAGTTTCTGTTCTTATAAGCTGCCTAGTCCGTGGTATATTGATATAGCAACCCAAACAGACTGAAACAACTCCTTTATGAAAAGCAGGTAGTCAACCAGATATTCTGTCATATTCATTAGATGTGTCAACTAGAATGTGCTAGGGCACTGAAGAAATGCTAAATTCTGTGCCTAATAAAAATTAATTCCATCAGTTGCATCTCTGTTAAAAAGCCTAAATAACAGATCTCTGTCGGGCCCTTCTTAACTTTATGAAAAAGAAAAGAAAGAAAGAAAGTGAAGTTGCTCAGTCGTGTCCAGCTCCTTGTGATCCTGGGGACTGTAGCCTACCATGCTCCTCCGTCAATGGGATTTTTCCAGGCAAGAGTACTGGAGTGGGTGGCCATTTCCTTCTCCACGAGATCTTCCTGACCTAGTGATTGAACCCAGGTCTCCTGCACTGTAGGCAGATGCTAATACCATCTGAGCCACCAGTGAACTGGGAGAAGGAATTACTTTTGAATCTGGGGGTAACTTAGTTTTTTTTCTTTTTTTTAACTTTGGAGTAAAACCAGGTTTAAGGACAGAGTCTAAGAGGTCTGAGAGTGAGTATAATCTCCTGAAGAGGAACTAAAGAGCCTGTTGATGAGGGTGAAAGAGGAAAGTGAAAAAGCTGGCTTGAAGCTCAATATTAAAAAAAAAAAAATGAAAATCATTGTATCCTGTCCCATCACTTCATGGCAAATAGATGGGGAAAAAGTGGTAACAGTTACAGATTTTATTTTCTTGGGTTCCAGAATCACTGCAGACAGTGCTTGCAACTAGGAAATTAAAAGATACTTGCTCCTTGGAAGGAAAACTATGACAAACCTAGATAGCATATTCAAAAGCAGAGGCATCACTTTGCTGAAAAAGGTCCAGCAGGCAAAGCTATCACTATTTTCAGATGTGAAAGTTGGACCAAAAGGAAGGTTGTTCAGTTGCTCAGTCATGTTCAGCTCTTTGCTTATATCTTCTTGCTATTCTTTGGAACGCTGCATTCAAGTGGGTATATATTTCCTTTTCCCCTTTGCCTTTAGCTTTTCTTCTTTTCTTAGCTATTTGTAAGCCCTCCTCAGATAACCATTTTGCCTTTTTTGCATTTCTTTTTCTTAGGAATGGTTTTGATCACTGCCTCCTATACAAAGTCTCAAACCTCTGTCCATTGTTCTTCAGTCACTCTATCAGATCTAACCCCTTGAATCTATTTGTCACTTCCACTGTATAACTGTAAGGAATTTGATTTAGGTCATACCTGAGTAGCCTAGTGGTTTTCCCTACTTTCTTCAATTTAAGTCTGAATTTTGCAATAAGGAGTTCATGATCTGAGCCACAGTCAGCTCCTGGTTATGTCTTTGCTGACTGTATAGAGTTTCTCCATCTTTGGCTGCAAAGAGTATAATCAATCTGATTTTGGTATTGACCATCTGGTGATGTCCATGTGTAGAGTCATCTCTTGTGTTGTTTGAAGAGTGTGTTTGCCATGACCAGTGTGTTCACTTGGCAAAACTTTGTTAGCCTTTGCCCCTGCTTCATTTTGTACTCCAAGGCCAGACTTGCCTGTTAGTCCAGGTATCTCTTGACTTCTTTCTTTTTCATTCCAGTCCCCTATGATGAAAAATGACTTCCCTGGTGGCTCAGAGGTTAAAGCATCTTCCTCCAATGCGGGAGACCTGGGTTTGATCCCTGGGTTGGGAAGATCACCTGGAGAAGGAAATGGCAACCCACTCCAGTATTCTTGCTTGGAGAATATCATGGACTGAGGAGCCTGGTGGGCTGCAGTCCATGGGGTCACAAAGAGTCGGACACGACTGAGTGACTTTACTTACTTACTTACTTACTTATGATGAAAAAGCCATATTTCTTTTTTTTTTTCCTGATGTTCTAGAAGTCCATGTAGGTCTCATAGAACTGTTCAACTTCAGCTTCTTCAGCATTAGTGGTTGGCATATATACTTGGATTACTGTGATATTGAATAGTTTGCCTTGGAAATGAACAGACATCATTCTGTCATTTTTGAGATCGCACCCAAGTGCTGTATTTTGGACTCTTGGTGACTATGAGGGCTATTCTAAGGGATTCTTGCCCACAGTAGTAGACATAATGGTCATCCAAATTATATTCACCCATTATGATCCATTTTAATTCACTGATTTCTAAAAAGTCTTCACTCTTGCCATCTCCTGTTTGACCACATCCAATTTACCTTGGTTCATGGGCCTAACATTCCAGGATCCTTTGCAATATTGTTTTTACAACATCAGACTTTACTTTCACCACCAGACACATCCATACCTGGGTATTATTTCCACTTTGGCTCAGCCTCTTCATTCTTTCTGGAGCCCTTTCTCCACTCTTCTCCAGCAGCATATTGGACACCTACAAACCTGGGGAGTTCATCTTTCAGTGTCATATCATTTTTCCTTTTCATATTATTGTTCACTGGGTTTTCAAGGCAAGAATGCTGAGGTGGTTTGCCATTTCCTTCTCCAGTGGACCACATTTTTTCAGAATTCTCCACCATGACCCATCCATCTTGGGTGGCCCTACATGGCATAGTTCATAGTTTCCTTGAGTTAGACAAGGCTGTGATCCATATGATCAATTTTGGATCAATGTGAGTGTGGTTTTCATTCTGTCTGCCCTCTGATGGATGAGTATAAGAGGCTTGCAGAAGCTTTCTGATGTGAGCTGTGGAGTAAACTAGGCTGTGGGGTAAACTAGGCTGTGGCCATGGGGTAAACTAGCTCTTGCTCATAAAGAAGGTAGAGCACCAAAGAACTGAAGTTTCCGAAATGTGCTGGAGAAGACTTGTGAATCGCTTGAAAACTGTAAGGAGACCAAACCAGTCAGTCCTAAAGGAAATCAACCCTAAGTATTCATTGGAAGAACTGATTCTAAAGCTTCAGTGCTTTGGTCACCTATGCGAAGAGCTGACTCATTGAAAAAGACCGTAATGCAGGGCAAGATTGAAGGCAATTGGAGAAGGGAGCAGCAGAGAATAAGATGTTTAGACAGCATCATCGACTCAATGAACATGAATTTAAGCAAACTTTGGGAGATAGTGGAGGACAGAGGAGCCTTGTGTGCTATAGTCCATGAATCAGACAAGACTTAGTGACTGAACAACAACATAATCCTGTCCAGCTTCTACCTTGGTACATGGATTTCAGTAACCAAACTCAAAGGAGACTGAAAACATATATTTAATTGTGCTTTATAGCTAAGTGACATTTCGCATTTATTTTACATAATGTTTCAGTTCAGTTCAATCACTCAGTCATGTCTGACTCTTAGTGACCCCAGGGACTGCAGCATGCCAGCCTTCCCTGTCCATCACCAACTCCCAGAGCTCACTCAGACGTATATCCGTCAAGTCGGTGATGCCATCCAACTATCTCATCCTCTGTCGTCCACTTCTCCTCCTGCCTTCAATCTTTCCCAGCATTGGGGTCTTTTCCAATAAATCAGTTCTTTGCATCAGGTGGCTAAAGTATTGCAGCTTCAGCTTCAGCATCAGTCCTTACAATGAATTTTCAGGATTGATTTCCTACAGGATGGACTGGTTGGATCTCCTTGCTGTCCAAGCGACTCTCAAGAGTCTTCCCCAACACCACAGTTCAAAAGCATCACTTCTTTGGCACTAAACTTTCTTTATAGTCCAACTCTCACATCCATACATGACTACTGGAAAAACCATAGCTTTGAGTAGATGGACTTTTGTTGTCAAAATAATGTCTCTGCTTTTTAATATGCTGTCTAGGTTGGTCATAACTTTTATTCCAAGGAGCAAGTGTCTTTTTACTTCATGGCTGCAGTCACCATCTGCAGTGATTTTGGAGGCCTCCAAAGTCTGTCACTGTTTCCATTGTTTTCCCATCTGTTTGCCATGAAGTGATGGGACCAGATGCCATGGTCTTAGTTTTCTGAATGTTGAATTTTAAGCAACTTTTTCACTCTCCTCTTTCACTTTCATCAAGAGGGTCTTTACTTCTTCGCTTTCTGCCATGGTATTTAATTCCTGATAAACAGTCTGTGACTCTCAGAGGGAATGGCTGTCTGGCCACAGGTTTATTAATCTGACTGGAGAGGATCCTGACTAGAGGGAAGTCATGACTCCCTCGGGAGCACTTCTGCTCTACTGTCCTGTTTCTGTTGCATTCAAGAAGGGAGATAATCCCCAATGACTTTGCTGAAGGAATCCAGACCTGTTTCTCGTAATCACGTAATACCCAGGTCTATTAAACCGGAATAATTCCAGTGCACAGTGTATTTTCAGAATATTTGACTATTTAAAATCACTAAATTCATATAAATTTAAATTCCACGTGTGCCATTCTTATGTATGTATTTATCCATCCATCTTTGGGGTTTTAACATATAATAACATATGATCAGAAAAAAAGTAATCCAAAGACTTGAATGATTTTAATACTAATCCTGTGACCCATTTTATCCTCTTTAGTTGGCCTAAAGAAAATATCTACCTTACCATATAAAACATTAAAGAGTACAAATATATATGATATATAACTTTTAAGTTATAAAAATATTTTATGAATTTCTTAATATAAAGTGATCCTATTTGGGGGGTTTCTTTCTTCTTTTAATACTTAATAGATTCAGATAATGATTTATATTTTATTTTTTCAGAGTTACCTTATATGGAGTTGAAATTAAATCTATTGTCATTTAATTATTTTAGCTTGCATTTTTCTGTGGTAAACAAGCTATTTATAGCATTCTCTCTTCTCAGAGACAATTTTGAGGTTAAGAAAAAAAAGTTCTGTCCCCAAAAGTTTTTATCAGTGTTGTGTATGTTGTAACAGTGCCTTGGAATTGAAAGAAATACATAGCCCTTTCAGATATTGAATCTTTTCCAGTCTTTCTCTTTCTTTCCATGGTATGAAAACTATTGGTCCAGGTTACTGTGACAGTGTCCAAATGTAGAAAAAGGAAAAGGAAAAAAAAAAAGTATCATCAGTCGCAAATCTTGTGGGTTTATAGAATAATCTCAAACAAGAAAGGACAGTGTAGAGAAAATTGACTCTACTTCAAAATGGCTCCTTAGAAGCACAGTAATAGATCCACTATCATTAGAAAACAGAGGAGCAGGCTGTCTGTACAGTGTTACACAAGAAGAATTTGAACACCTTCCTGATCTCAAATAGCTTTAAGAATGGATGCTTGGGACTGATGCACGGGGGATAATCCAGAGAGAAGGTGTGGGGCAGGAGGGGGGGAGGCGGGGGTTGGGATTGGGAGTTCATGTATACTCGTGGCTGATTCATGTCAATCTACAGCAAAATGAATACAGTATTGTAAAGCAAAACAAACTACAAAATAAAAATTAATTAAAAAAAAAAAGAATAGGTTTACCAGTCCTATTGGATAGGGCAGTGAATTCCACCATCCAAATTCCAATAGTTTCCTGGGAAAACTAAAGAACTCATGTTCCTTTCTCTATATGTACCTATATATCTTTAAATTTGCTTTATTATAAAAGATTTCACCTTGCAGAAAGTTATAGATTTTAATATTTATATGTATATTTATCTGAACAACTATTAATATTTAGCAACTGATTATTTGGCACATGTTATATATCAGGCAGTTAGCTACTGCGCTTCTAGGGTTTAAAGAGCAAAGAACACAGTCTTTGCTTTAAAAGGCCTTTAATTCTTGTGGTAGAGATGTGTACATTGAAGGTAGCAAATGTTACTATATAAATATGCACCCAGTAACCTAGGAAAATGAAAATATGCAATAATGTGAGAAGAAGAGGAAAAAGACTTTAGTTCCAGATTTACCGAGAAAATTGTTTAGTGAGTAGAAGAAGGTTTAGTAGAGGTTACAAGAGAGAAGGTTGACTCAATCTGCACTTGAGAGTTTTACCCTTAACATGTCAAGGGTTGTGTAAGTGCTGGGGGAAGTACAAGAAAATATAAGTGCTAGCAAATACAAATAAATGGGATAGGGACGTTCTCAATTAACAGAGAAGGTGCTATTTACGTAGGGTAGTAGGGTAAAACCTCTCTGAGAAAATTACGTATGAGAGGTAACCTAATGACAGGGAAAGAGTGAGCTCTCTGAATAGGTATCTGGGGTGGGGAGGATGGTTCAGTCTTGCAGGAAGAGAAGAAAGCAGTTTGTCTATTTATTATTTATCCATTTGATAAATAATAGAAGACTTTACTTCTCTAAATGAATTCTACGACTTGAAAATTATCATACTACAGGGACAAAGGCCGGCATCTTAACTGTATTCTGATATAGGTGGTGTTACCAATTAATTGGGTTTCTCTGGTGGCTCAGTGAGCAAAGAATCCACCTGCAATGAAGGAGATGCGGGAGACTCGGGTTCAGTCCCTGGGTGGGAAAGATCCCCAAGAGGAGGAAATGGCAACCCACTCCATTATTCTTGCCTGGAGAATCCCATGGACAGAGGAGTGTGATGAGTTACAGTTTGTTTGGTTGCAAAGAGTCAGATACAACTGAAGCAACTGAGCATGCACACACGCACCAGTTAATTTCTGTAAGTATAACTGAAACTGGAAACTCCATGGAGAAACAGATGGTGCTGGTTCCTTTCCGTTTCTTTTTCTACCTTTGGACATTGTCATAGAACCCTAGGCCAACACTTTCTTTTCTCTTCATCAAAACAAACTGATCAAAAGGGATTCAGTATTTGAAGAGGAAATACTTTTTTTTTTTCCCTTCCCAGTTGCAAAGAACTGTTAAAATATAGATAACATTTCTTTTGGGACAGAATTTTTTTCCTTAACCCAGAACTCTTCTCAAGGAAGAGAGGAAAAAGCTGTAACTCACTTGTTTACAGCAGGAAAAAAAGTAGTTAAAATGATGAAATAGATAACAAAATATTTGTTTTATCATGAACTTCAAAGAAAGTGTTTCTTTAATTTTACTGGACTTGCTAGATACTTCAATGTCTGCTGCTTGCTCAGAGAAAGGTAAAAATAGCAATGGAGATTATTAGAAAAGTGTAATGCTATATTTTTTAGTAACATAGGGAGAAGATTGTAAGGGCAAATTCAAAATAAAAATAAGAAGTTTTTAATCCTCTCAGTTGAAAATAAGAGAAAGGCTTACCTCTCCCCTACTTTTCTTAAAACTTTAGAAAATTTGTAATTTTAAGTTCTTCCTATCTCCTATGTATGTAAATTTGTTTAAAAGCTAAATGGCCTTTTGCCAACTGAATGACTTCAGTAATTTCTTTCCAAGGGTTTGGGAGCCCTCTCCGGTATCTAATCTTCCAGGAAGACAGTGACTCTTGTCTCCTGGTTTCTGTGGAAGGCTATGATCACAAGCACCTCCTCCAACTTGCAAAACTACCTCCTATAAAGATAAGAGCAGTATATTTTTCCTTTGATAAAGCCAGTTAGCAATTTCAAGGACCACCCCAGTTACCCAATAAATTTAGAATGAGCTGTGGATGACAGATGGTTCAGTCCAGTTACCTCACCTGAGATTCAGTTCTTGTTTATCTGGAGAACACATGTGTAGTGGGTTGTACCTGCTTTGTCCCATAAAAGGGTCACCTGTGATGCGCAACACATTCTGGTTTAATGTTTATTTGGTAACAATATTGTTTTCTTTCTCTTCTACCTTATGAGAAGTTTTCTGGATTAGATTTAAAAAAAAAATTTTACTTCTATTTCTCCAGTGCACGTGATGTCTTTATTTAGCATGCCTCCTCCTGTTAGACCCTAAGGGGAAGGCAGCACTTTATCTGTTTTATTTTGTGTCTCCAGTATCCAGAATTCTACCCAGCATATAGAGATATTAAATAATTATAGAGATACAAAATAGTTATTGTGAGTCAATAAATGTATGAATTAATCAATCAATGAAAGGAATTTTATCACCTGAGTTTGTCACCAGATATTTCTTCTGTAAGATGTCAGTCCAACTTCTGGTGGCTCCAAAGCTCTAGTTCCATATTGCAAACTACTGTCCAAGGCACATAAAGACCCAGACTTCTTTAATATGAGCATGCCCAGTAATGAGACCTCCAATACTAAAAAATCTTTTAAGTCTCATTCAGGACGGTAAAGGTATAAGGTAAGACAGAAATTCCCTTAGTTCTTTCACCTGTCCAGTGCCCTTTCCATGGTTAGGGGAACAGATCATTAAGCCCTGATGTCAGAACATCTTATATTCTGGTGTGACAATTGCAATTCATTTGGCGATTTAGCCACAGTGTTCTGCATGTCATAAGACTTTTTCTGGCTTATACAAATCATTGCTTCTGTTGCTGCTGCTAAGTGGCTTCAGTTGTGTCCGACTCTGTGCGACCCCATAGACGGCTGCCCATCAGGCTCCCCCGTCCCTGGGATTCTCTAGGCAAGAATACTGGATTGGGTTGCCATTGCCTTCTCTGATACAAATAGTTAGAGACCTCAAATAGATGTCTTCTCTTTTCAGAAGAATAAAGTAAATAGTGTTCGCTTGTGCAGTAAGAGACTCCGAGACTTTTACAGAGCTATGTTCAGGAGAACTGGAGACCTGAAATATACCAAGTTCACAGTTTGTCTGAAGGAGAAAGGATTTGTAACATCTGCTATCCACAGGTTTCTGCACCCAGTGAGTGGTATTGATCTAATTGAGAGAAAGTTGCAGAATTTAAATTAGACCTAATAACTACATTTTAGAGGATATTATAGTGAGTAGTCCAGCACTGATAAAATAATACATGTGAATTCTTAATATTGTATCCTGCAGAATAATTTTTTTTCATATTTTATGCCAAGGGAAACAATAGATGCTCTAAAAATAAGCTCCCAACGGATTTCCCCATAAGCTCCACGGCTCTAAGAAGTATTTTTGTATTATTGTTTTTTGGTGCAGATTTAAAAAGTAGGGAAAAAGAAGAAAAATGTGATCATTTTAATATATTGATGATAGCTTCATTTTCAGGATATTCTTCTGAAAATGGAAATATGTGAAGCCTTCAGTGAGCCTTCAGGCAGTTCTTTTCTCCTGCTGTTTCAAAAGCTATTTATGCCACAAACACTAAAGGACTTCCTGACATCCCCTTCCAGTAATCCACATTCAAATTTGATTATACCTCAGATGCCTCAGACCTAAATTCCACTTGGGCAAACATTTAAAAGCCCCACTGAAGCCACACAGTGTCATTTGCATAGTTATATCTGCACAACCAAAGCATCTCTCAATTTCAGAAATAAGTGGAAGAATTGTGATAAAGGACTCTACATGCTACAAAACTTCACTCTGCTATGTTTGTTGTTGTGAATACTTCAGTTCAGTTCAGTCGCTCAGTTGTGTCTGACTCTTTGTGACACCATAAACTGCCGCATGCAAGGCCTCCCTGTCCACCACCAGCTCCCAGAGTTCGCCCAAACTCATGTCCATTGAGCCAGTGATGCCATCCAGCCATCTCATCAGTTGTCCCCTTCTCCTCCTGCCCCCAATCCCTCCCAGGATCAGAATCTTTTCCAATGAGTCAACTCTTTGCATGAGGTGGCCAAAGTATTGGAGTTTTAGCTTTAGCATCAGTCCTTCCAAAGAACACCCAGGACTGATCTCCTTCAGAATGGACTGGTTGGATCTCCCTGCAGTCCAAGGGACTCTCAAGAGTCTTCTCCAACACCACAGTTCAAAAACATCAATTCTTTGGCATTCAGCTTTCTTCTATGCCAACATATTAACTATATAATTCCTTGTTGTCATCAAGTGAACATCTTTGCAAAAAGTTAAAGGAATTATCCACTTAAGTATAAGAAAGAAAAGTTATCTCATTGGAATTATGTTATAGGCTGAAATTATATTCAGATTTCTTGAATCTTTACGATGGCACTTCTTGCAGCTAGAGTGTAATTTCATTTAGTGTGGAGTTTTTCCTGCATAATGTTTACAACAGAGGGAGGTTTGCTTAATAATCTCCAAACATACTGAAAGGCTTTAGAAGAAATGGATCCATTTGCTGGGGGAAAAATCTGTTGTTAATACTGACTGCCAGCAAGAGACTAATTTTGTTGCTAATATGAAGAGCTTTATTATCACAACTAAACAGATATGTGTCTTTGGCATCCAATTCGCTGTCTTTCATTTTGGGCTATTGATGGTGTTATTGACTGAAGTATGGTTGATGTGTGTGTGTGAATGAATCACTCAGTTGTCTCCGACCCTTTGTGACCCCATGATAGTTCAGTTCAGTTGCTCAGTCGTGTCCGACTCTTTGTGACCCCATGAATTGAAGCACACCATGATAGTTACCCCTGCCCCAGTTAATATGCTGAAGCTCTAAACCCCAATAAGACTGCATTAGATAAGGCCTTTGAGAAGGCAGTAAAGGTTAAATGAGCTCAGGAAGGTGGGGCCCTGATCCACTAGGCCTGGTGGCCTTATAGGAAGAGATACCAGGTGTGTACATGTACACAGCAAAAGGCCACATGAAGACACAACAAAAAGACAGCCATCTGCAAGCCAGGAAAAGTCTCACCAGCAACCAACTCTGCCTGCAGCACAGTCTTGGCACGCAGCCTTGAAAACTGTGGAAAAGTACATGTGTATTGTGTAGGCCATCTGGTCTGCGGAAACCTGTTATGGTGGCCCAAGTGGACTGTCCCTGTTGTTGCTTAGTTGCTCAGTTGTGTCTGCCTCTTTGCGACCCTGTGGCCTGTAGCCCACCAGGCTCCTCTGTCCGTGGGATTTTCCAGGCAAGAATACTGGAGTGGGTTGCCATTTCCATCTCCAGGGGACTGTCAATACACATACTAGGCCCAGTTTCTTTTAAGTATGGAATTCCAGAGATGGAAAAGGTGACTCAGTTAAGGATACCCTTGTGCTTTACTGTTCTTGAGGTGATACATATGTTAAATTATGATTTGGGGACATATCAAAACCAGGCTCTAGTTATAAGAACAGACTGGATTGGGATCAGTAAAATGATGGAATATTACTGGGTGAGTCTTTTATGTTGTTGAGCATAGGACATTTAATTCAGTAATTGTCAGTGGAAATACTGGACTGAATGATTACAGATATACTTTATTTAATATAAATTTGTGTTTATGAATTCATATGTCATCATGGGCTTTTATTTAATAAATCTGTTTACAGACAAACTTTAGGAAACAGACTTAACAGCTTTTCATACTCTTAGCTTATAACTGGCCCATTTTGACAGGGCACAGGGCAGGTTACAGAAATGGCCATCTTGGTCATGAAAATCTCCTAAGGGGCTGCAGCTCAAAACACTTTATATAGATTCCCAGGTAAATAATACAGTGACTTGAGGGGTCTTTTCTCATCTGATTCTTTCAGCTCACTTATTTTTATTTCCCTCCTGCAAGTTTCGATTAACTTCCTTTTTTTTTTTTTGAGTTTATGATATTGTATTGGTTTTGCCATACATCAACATGAATCCATTAACTTCCTATTGTTCCTCCCCAGCAAATTCAGTTCCCCCCAAATTTAGCAGCTACTTTGTCCTGTCACCTTCTACCTCTATACTGAATTCACTCTTTTACTCTTTTAGATAACTGCTCTGTTCCTTTCTATGGTGTTTTACTCTCAATTGGTTTTGCTCTTAAATAATCACATATTCCCAATGCATCATTTGCCTAATAGTCTCACTGGAAGGTACTGTGAATTTCAACTTGTGTTTAGTTTATCTTCTTCTTTTGTATTTAAATTTATTGATGACACAGACTTTATTCACCCTTTGTGTTTTATTTTCTACCCTCTGTACTTAACATATGTTGTATTTATCAAAGAAAGTCACATGTTCCTCTAAGAATTCTCAAAAACACTATTCTCTTTTAGTTTGAAATTAGAAGCATTTTTTTTTTTTTTTGGTCATTGTTGATTTTGTGATTAAAATCGGTTCCAAATAGTGTCCACCATTTATTATTTTTTGTTGATGTAAACAGGTAACAGCAGGTATCACATATGTGGAGTCAGAGGCCAGTCTGGGGCACGCACAGCCCAAAGGTAGGCCTGCAAGCCTTCCAAAGGCCTGGGGTGTGGAATGGCCTGAGCAGAAAAAGCCATAGAGAATTATATTCAGGCCTTGAAACCTATTGGGAATTGACCTGCTTATTCGTGAACTTGCTTTAGGTCAGAGACCTGGTGATTCTTCTCAGATCCTTCAGAGGGAGCATGGCCTTGCTGGCACATCCATTTCCAATTTCTAGAAGGCCTCCAGAAATGTGACAGTATACTTCTGTGTTTTAAACCATCCAGTTTGTGATAATTTGTTGTGATATCTCTAGGAGACTAGAGCATAATGGGACAGCTAACAACTAGAGAGTATTTAATCATAGTATTTGTATCTTAAACTTCCTCTAATCCTAATACTGCTTATGTTGAGGTGTATGTGAACTTCAAACCCTGACTTGTTCCATATGTCAGGTTCTAAATGAAATGAGTTATGCCTAAAAGTCATAACCTATTTTAAAGTAAAAATATAAATGTAGTATTAATCTTGAGTAACATTTCATAACTGTTAATTATATTGTTAAAAAGTAGTAGTATCTGCTGTTATGAATTTAGTATGTCTTACTGGTCACTACAATTTCTTTTCTCCCCTTATCTTTTCCTCCCTTTTCTTCTCCTTTAATTCCTCCAAATTTGATACCTCTACTGAATTAGTAAGTTGTCAGAAATTTCCTTGAAAGTAATTGAAATGAATTTAAAGTCTTTTTAATATATGAGATTGAAAAAAATATGAATTATAAAAATATGGACCAAAGAGAAACTTGATTTCAGTTGGTTAGTGTTTATAATCTTGTATTATTCTTAAAAATACATGTATTTTGGCAAGTTTATAAGATGTCCACATGGAGTAGAAAATTTCCAGTCTACTTAGGATTTTTAGCAGCCCATTGATAAAAATAATTATAGTAGTTTGAAATAAATTCACATGATTTACTTAGATCCTAATAGTTTTAATGATGTGTTTGCAAAAACATTTGAAAAAACTATTATAACTTCAGTCCACCAGAACAATTGTCTTAATATATAAGTTACAAGACATATTCACTATTTAAATGAAAGAAAAATCATCAATTAATTACTTATCATGCACTTTTTATTCTTATGAAAAATTCACAGGGTAAAAGCTCCACAGAAAGTAATTGAGCACATTATGTATAATACTTGCCAAATTTCATATTTTAAGTCAATCATTTTTTGTTTTCCTATGTTTGAAGTCATTTCAGAAGTAAATAATCACAGAGCCCAACAAATGAGATAAAAATGGTAAAACAAATATCACAAAGTATGTTACAAAAGCAATGGAATGAAGCGGGATTGCTCTGTGAGCAACCAGGCGTTTTTACACTGGCTGGAGGTATTGATAAAACAACATTTTAATGACCACATAATGTTGAGGGTCCTAGAAAATAATATACATAGTTTTAAAAGCAGTCTATATTTATTGCCTCTTTAAAAATAAAGTTTGATCTTGTTTCACTAGACAGTTGTTCCCAATTTATTGCATTCCACTTTAATTATATCTTTCACTTGTTTCCCCCATGTGGTATTTGCATAGGCTATTAGATACATTATTTTCAATATGCATCTTTTGATATATGGCTTTGTAGTATATCTTTAGGCATGAGTAATGCGTAACACTACATAGATTATAGTATAGTCAGCTTCTTTGTTTTATTGAAGTATACCAGGTATATTCTATACATAGCCAGAATTCAGTACACATTTATTTTTAACATAGATCCAAGGAGAACATCGATGACAAGTCAATCAGAGAACATAGACCTTTGTGAGAATATAACCACTGAGAATTAGAACACCAGCTTTACATCTAAGCAGGTTTGGGCTGAAAGAAGTATGTGTATTCTCATTGAGAGAATATGTGTGAGAAAGTGTGCCTTCCTGCAAAGCTCCCAAAAGAAAAAATCTGCCTCTTTACCTGCTTATTGAAAACAACAATAGAACCCTCTGAGAATTTGTAGTCAATGGACTATCTTGCTCATTTTGCTGTTGTATTATCTTGAAAGAAAACAACCCGGGCCAAACACTTAATGTGAATCAAGGTTGATATTGCCCTTTGGTGCCTGGAAAATACAAATACATTTATGTTCTAGACTTATCATCCTTTATCTGTCTCCCTCAGAATTCCCAGAGGTTTAATTTAGCCAAATATGAGCCAGAACTAAGTTGTCAGAAACAGGTGAGGCAGATCTTGTGCAATGCCTTTAATAATAAGTTTTGAACTTTCCTCAGTAGTAATCTTGCATAGCTTTTGTTAGACACTTTTTCCTTAAAGTAATACCATGTGGTTATCATATTTTTGGCCTTAATTCTTCAATCTACTTTGCATTCATATTTATGTAATAATGGAAATCAAGAGAAATTAAATCATCAAAAATTTTAGTTATTAGGACCTGTTTCTTTGTAATTAAGAACAGAATAAGTATGCCATTATTACTAAGTCTGATTAATACAATTACCATAAAATGGATTTTATATAGTGCAATAAAATAAAACAAAAAATAGAAATTAAAGAATTAGAATATAATATTAAAGAATTAGAATATAATATGATCATTTTTCATGGATGAAGTGTTCAACTATAAGGAAAAGCACCATTTTTGGGTAGCTTACCAATTTGACTGGATGTAGAATCAATATACAATAGTAAAATAGCGAGTTTCATTTGTAGGGCAACATTTGTTAAAGATAGTTAATATTATACACTGTTTATAATAGTAGTGTAAGTATAATTCTGTCAGCTATTTACTATTACAGTATAAAGAATTCCACAAAAAGCACAACAAATAAAACTTATAAATGTAAAAAAGTTATACAGCATAAAAAGTGGGATTTATTTGAAGTAGACAAGGATGATTGAATTTTGAAAATCAGTTCATGTAAACTATATCAACAAAATAAAGAGGAAAAGTGACAGCATGATATATTAACGTGAAGAAAAAGCATTTAACAAAATTCAACACTCAAAAATCTGCAAGGAACTTATGGCTTTTACCATGCCTAATTGAGAGATACTGAATGATCACCCCCTAAGAATGATAGCACACAAGAATGTCACCTGTTGCTACTCAACATCATCCTGGAAGTCAGTGTAGTGAGACAGTAAAGAGAAATGAAATGTGTAAGGATGAGGAAGGAAGAAATAAAACAGTTTGCTGATGACATATTTGCCCATGTAGAAACACTCCCAAATAATCATATTTATGGGTATCGTAAACATAAGAGTGCCATTGTATGTGTATATACTTATTAGATGTTATTTATCATTTTCAATTTGTATGATCATGGGGAACATAATCAGAAGTAACGATACCTTTTTTTTTTAAGTTTAAACGTGCCATACCTTCCTCTGATAATTTGAAATTTCTGCTGTTATTTAAGATTTCAATTTTTAGCTTTTATTCTTCATTTTAAAAGAAATTCTATAACCAGTATGTTGAGAGGAGTTATCTTTGCATTTTGGCAAAGTAAAGCCTTTATCTAGGGATTTTATTAGTCATACATTGTGAAACATAGCTACTAGGTCAGCTATTTCAGTTTTGGCTCAAACCTTATATATATATTTGGCTTAAGCCCTGTATATATATATATATATACATATATGTGTGTGTGTGTGTGTATATATATAGGAGTAATGCTTAACATGTTTCAGTTGTCTGTTATGTGCCAAATACAGCAGGTGCATTAGCTCTAATATGTATAACAATACTATACCCTAGAGAAAAGGTAATTCCCCATTTAATAAGTTCTTTGATTTTTCCATTCATAAAAAAAGAAAAACTACTCCATATTGTGTGACAAGCAGTAATCTTTATACTTTGCTTCCTCAGTGATCACAACATATAAGAATGAATAGTAGTATTTGTTAGATTCTAATTATGGTGGATCACAACACACTGCCTACTGAATCAATGAAAGAAACCTCTTTATCACTTTGTGTCTTTGAATGAGAGATTTCCAGGCAGAACCACACAAGGGATGATACCTGGGCAAAGGGTGAACATTGGCTGAAACTGTAAAAGTCGGCTTATGTTTGAGAAGTAAGGTAGGGTTAGCTAGATTTGGAGAGTTTCTTGTGAACTGGATATTTTGAATGACTTTGCAGACCCAATGTAGAGAGAGATATCCCTGCATGTTTGGCACTGAGGCCTCTGGAAGTTGATTATGCATTTTGTAACCCAGGACTGTTAAAGTTTGATAAGGTAAATGATTGAGATGTGCCTTTAGAAAACTTCCTGTGAAGTGAAATTGAGAGTTTTTTAGATACGATCTCAAAGTTGGGGTAAGAGAACACTTTTGAAATATTATTGTACAATTGGTATATGTAAGGAAAATATTTTCTAGATTAGGGAGACATGCATGAAAAAGGGTCATGTTAAATGCTTCTTTTATTGATAATCATTTATCTTTCCCCATTGTTACTATTTTGTAATCTCTTGACTCTATTACTGACAGGGCCTTATTTTCTCTTATTATTCTGTCTCACAATCAGTGAGACAACCAGTGGCAACACAACCAGTGGCAAAACCTGAGAATTCTTTCTAATACACATATCTGATCACTTCAATTCCCCAACTGCAACCATTTTTCCATCATTTAAGTCTAGGTAAAATATCGGGCCAATAAATGTCTGAGAAGCTTTGATAAAATACAGATTTGTATGATTAACATGTCTGGAGTGAGGCATGGGAATCTGTATTTTATAAAACTTCTAGGCAGGTGTAAGAACACATGCCCCAAAGGATAATGTGTAAATTATTCAACTTGACATTTAAGGCCTTGCACATTCTATACCTTACCCACGTTTCTAGACTATTTCCTGTCAGTTATATGCATGCTTGCTAGGTATTAGGCTAGATTTTTCACCATTCCCTGGTCACAGCGCTTTCTTAGTGAATTTTAGTCCTTTCTGCCATGGAAATATCTTTTTCTCTTGACTGAAAAGACATGCCTTATTGGTCTGAGTTTCGATGAAGACAAGCATATACACTGTGGCTAGACTATAGAGAAATTGGTTTATTGCAGGTTATTAAGTGGCTTACAGAATAATTTGAAAACCTATATAAACCTGAAGGAACTTTCCAGAAGATTTCTCAAAGCTGAACCTCAAAAGTGGCCACCAGGGAGCTGTTAAAATTTGGAATTCATCTTCTGTAATGGAAAGCTTTCAGTGTCCTTTCCAGCCTTAAAATTATCAAATACTTTGAGGAGGTTTTATTATGTAGCAATTTTATCTGTATTCATCATATTAATAATTAAAAATGAAAGCAAAATTAAGTCATGAGATTTTACAAGCACTTATTAATAAGTTCTTCTGTGTACATGCTCAGTCACTTCAGCTGTGACCTCGTGACAGCAGCCTTCCAGCCTCCTCTGTCCATGGGATTTTCCCAGCAAGAATACTGGAGTGGGTTGCCATGCGCTGCTCCAAGGGATCTTCCTGACCCAGGGATTGAGCCTGCGTCTCTTGCATTGCAGGTAGATTCTTTACTGCTGAGCCACCAAGGAAGCCCTTTATTACATTAGCCATCAAAGCAGTAATGCCATTAAATTTGATACAGCATCTAGAGACATTCATGAGAGAATGGGAATAAAAATGGCATAAATATCTTAGTGGTATGAAAATAGACCTGGCCATCCTTATCCCAATGAAAAGTTTTCCAGAACTCTCAGGAGTCCCAGAATCATTCTGAGAACCACTGTTTTAGAGCTAAGTAAAGGCTTCCCTGGTGGCTCAGAGGTTAAAGCGTCTGCCTCCAATGCGGGAGACCTGGGTTCAATCCCTGGGTTGGGAAGATCCTCTGGAGAAGGAAATGGCAATCCACTCCAGTATTCTTGCCTGGAGAATCCCATGGACTGAGAAGCCTAGTAGGTTACAGTCCACGGGGTCGCAAAGAGTCGGACACGACTGAGCGACTTCACCTCACCTCACCTCAGTCTTTTAGAGGAATTTGAACTCTCCTTGCACTGTTGTCAGCTCAGAATATAAAATGCTTATGTAAATGAGATGCATAGTTGTTAGTGTTTTAAGAACCAAGTTTGGGGATTAATGTTGAAGCTCTGACTTTAAGACTTTAGTTTCATAAAAAATAAGCTATTTACATGATTATATTCCTATCAATTCATATTTAAGTTGGAATCATATGAAGTTTTGAACATTGAACATTAGAAATATGTTCCAAACTAAATAAGGTCTGCTTTAATTAAATGGAAAAGTGAATGTATAATATATACTTTAACTTACAGTGCTCTTACCAAACTAAATGCTCCATGGATCACGTGTTTCTTCTAAATTTATTTCTTTCATGATAAAAATCTATGTATCATGTATATTTATAAGTAGACGTTTGTGTTATTTCCACACCAATGTTATAAATAGATTCATGTTTGTTTTGGAGTTTGAAAAGCTAACAAAAAGCTCTAGTCAAATATGCGAGAAGTTCTGCCAACTTTCAGTCTTGGAAATCATGGAGTTTTCCAGTGACTCATTCGGTGGCATTGAACATGTCATTTTACTTTCCTGTCTCAGTTCTGTCATCTGTGAAGTGGAGATAGCATTGTTCAGTTGAGCACATTGTTCTAGCTTATATCTTCTGGATGACTTCACAAAAGAAATTCTGCATATGAATTTGAATGTATGCCAACAAAGTTAGAACAAGTTATCTACCTCAAAAGCATGCAAGAAGAAAACCAATGGAAGTGATTCTGAAAAGGCACCATATATTCATTTTAATATTGAAACAACTATCGTTCCAGTAAATCCACCTTCACATTTGTAAAAATTTCAGAGATACTTGTTTTTCCTTATTACAGAAGAAAGTCAAACATCAAAGTACCACTTGTCTCTTTTCCTTTGGAAAGGTTATGATCTCATCTCAATCATTTATATGTCTGTTAATGGCTCAGTGAAAGAATCCATTTGCTAATTCTAGAGAGGCAGGTTTGATCCCTGGGTTGGGAAGATCCCCTGGGGTAAGGAATGGCAACCCACTCCAGTATTTCTTGCTTGGAAAATGCCATAGGCAGAGAGCCTGGTGGTCTACAGTCCACAGGTTGCAGAGAGTCGGACATGACTGAGCAAACACACAGTAACTAGCATTGGTACTAGCTAATTTACTGGAAAAACTGTGTTCAAAGAATGATAGAGAAAACAGAGAAGAATGAATATTTCTTATTCTTTGTCCAGTTACTAAGTAGCCAATTTTTCAACCTCAGAAAATTTCTATATTAATAGGTTAAAAAACAAAGTCCCCAGAATTCTCCAGAAGTAGCAGGTTCATTTTTCTTGAAAGTAGTAACCGAGACAGATAAAGGAATGTTTAAAAAATGAAAGAACTTATATACTTGAGTATTTACCTTTACATGAGTGAAAGTAAATGACTTCCAGTTTTACTTCTGACCCTCCCTGGTATTAATATTATTGGTAATGTAAGTTTTCTTTGCTACTAAGTCTCAGGATCATAAATAGTGTCTTCCAGGTACGGTTTAGTCAGAGGAAGGTACAGAATAATGATTATGATCACAGATCTGGAATCAAAGAGATTTGGGCATGAATTCATTTTTTTTCCATTTACAAGCTATGTAGAATTTTTTTAGTCTCAAAAGTAACTTACTGGAATTAATGTATAATCGTACTGAATAATAAAACATGTGCTTGGTTATAAATGGAAAAGCATTTCTTTAGAAAATTAAAGGCAAATCTATTATGTGGGTAGCACTCTTTAAATATCATAACTGATTTATGTTATAAATATTAGAGCTGCTTTACCTTGTAGATGCATAAATTCAGCTACACATCAACAAGTTAAAGAAACTTGTAAGATAATAGTGTTATTTAATTCTGGGTTAGAATTGAGTATTTTAAATATTTCTTTAGACTATTCTGCATTTTCTGAATGTCCAGTGTTTAGCATTGTGTTGGCCAAAAAGTTCATTCAGGGTAAAAACATGAATGAACTTTTTGGCCAACACATGTACCTAACATCAGCAATGTTTTCTGTTTATCTTCTTGGTAAATTTTGTTATTTTTTGGGGGTTTGATTTCCTTGTTGTTACCAAACCAAACTTGATTCTCCTGGTCTGTACACAGTAAAGCCAATCTACTGACTGGAGTTGTGGTGAAGAAAAGTTCAGCTGGGCTCCAAAATCACTGCAGCTGGTGATTGTAGCCATGAAATTAAAAGACACTTACTCCTTGGAAGGAAAGTTATGACCAACCTAGATAGCATGTTCAAAAGCAGAGACATTAGTTTGCCAACAAAGGTCCGTCTAGTCAAGGCTATGGTTTTTCCTGTGTCATGTATGGATGTGAAAGTTGGACTGTGAAGAAGGCTGAGCACCAAAGAATGGATGCTTTTGAACTGTGGTGTTGGAGAAGACTCTTGAGAGTCCCTTGGACTGCAAGGAGATCCAACCAGTCCATTCTAAAGGAGATCAACCCTGGGATTTCTTTGGAAGGACTGATGCTAAAGCTGAAGCTCCAGTACTTTGGCCACCTCATGCGAAGAGTTGATTCATTGGAAAAGACTCTGATGCTGGGAGGGATTGTGGGCAGGAGGAGAAGGGGATGACAGAGGATGCGATGGTTGGAAGGCATCACTGACTCGATGGACATGAGTTTGGGTGAACTCCGGGGGTTGGTGATGGACAGGGAGGCCTGGGGTGCTGCAATTCATGGGATCGCAGAGTCAGACACGACTAAGTGACTGAACTGAACTGAAAGTTCAGTGATTATTGCAAGGTACAAAGGAGTCTGGGACAGCTAATGAATGAAAAGACTCAAACTCTTCAATGGGTTTTAAGAAAGCATTTTTAAAGGCAAGCTAATAATACTACCTTATTAGACTCTTATAGAAATGATGAAATATAAATACAGAATTGATTAAAAATATGCCACTTTTCAAATTCATTGAGAACACTGTATCTCTAAGCCCTCTCCTATACAGTTTATTCCATTTCAGATTTTTATCTTTAATTCTTCACTATAAGAAAAGAATTCAGCAACTTTAAGACAAGTCTAGATGTTCCTTCCCATTTTTGGAAAGAAATTTTCTTTTTTATTGTTTTCCACAATTTGATTGTCTTGTGCCTTGATGTGGTTTGTGTTTTCTCCTTGGTATTCCTTGAGCTTCTTGAATATTTTATCATAAAGAGATTTTATGCATGTTGCTGCTAAGTTGCTTCAGTCATGTCCAACTCTTTGCGATGCTATAGACTATAGCCTGCCAGATTCCCGTGTCCATGGGATTCTCTAGGCAAGAATACTAGAGTGGCTGCCCCTCCAGGAGATCTTCCCAACCTGGGGATTGAACCTTGGTTTTTACATCTCCTGCATTGGCAGGCTGGTTCTTTACCACTCTGGTTCTTTACCACTCTCACCCAGGAATATGGATAAGGCCTTTTATTTTATTTTGAAACCTTTTTTAAGTGCCCCCCTGGAATGCAGAGGGACTTTACTGATGACTCAGCAGATAAAGAATCTGCAGTTAAGTACCATAAGAGAGTCCTGCAAAGTTGTACATCATGAGGGTGACACAAGTTACTTCTTTTCTTCTGAAAAACAATTCATAGTTACTACTTTTTGCTTCCAACTTTTTTTTTTTTTTTTTTTGTAGCGTACAGCAGAACTTAAATGCTTAATAGAAGTGGGATTTTAAAGAGTTCTACCAGAGCTTCCTTAAAGGCCATGAATATACTTAAAATTGAGCCAGTGGGATTTATCCTATGGAATGCATTCATTTCTGAAAATTTCTGATCAGGAGGGTGAAGATGAAGTTGGGGGCTCATTATCTGCAGGGGATGAACATGGTCCCAGCTTGGGGTAGAAAGAGAAGGATGAGTGCAGGCCTAGGAAGAATGAAGGCAGCAAGAGGGTTGTGTACCTGTGGGCAAATTGTTTAACACCTTGAAACCTCAGTTATTTCACATATAAAGTGGGGGCAGTGATACCTCAGAGGGTTGTTATAGGAATTAAATGAGAACAGATTACTAGTGTATTAGATAGTACACAATGCATGCAAAATGTTTCAGAAATTGTAATAGCTATTATAGTTTTATTCTTAGGATCAGAATCTCACAGCTCCCCTGAATAGAATGACAAAGTAGTGAGATCATTTTCTCAGCTGGTAATGTTGATTTTTTAAAATGTACACTTGCATTTTAACTTTCAAATATGGCAGGTTATAATAAGAAACACCAGAAAACATTTAACTATAGATTAGCTGTCCAGTAGGTCTAATTAAGAAATGCAATCTTTGCAGTTGTATGTTATTTTCACACTGATATTTACACTAACCAATAAAATTGTAAAGACATTTTGTATGACTCTCAATGATATGTATTCTCTTTTCTATGGATGTGTGTATAATTTAAATGCTTTCATATATGCAAGTTAATTAATTTTATTAAATCATGGAACCAAATAAAAATAGCAATTGAGAAAATAAAGTAAGGAAAGCTTTACATGTGGAAAGTTTCAAAGCATATAAGGATTCTTTTTATCATATGGGGCAAACTGTTATTTTGAGGAAAGAAATCATATCTTAATATATTCAAGTAAAATGAAACTTCTAAAGCAAAAAACCCCCACAAATTTGTGACTTGAACACATAGTCTAACATTGTTGTTTTTATTTGTTAGTTTTGCTCTCCCTAGAGTTTTTCTGAAGATTGAATTTAGCTGAGCTTGACATTCAGGATCTTTCTTAAAGAACAACAACCTACTTAACATTACTTACTTAACATTGTTCTAATTGTTCTGAGTCATTGTTCATGACTCACCATTCTTACTGCAAAAGACTTTGTTCTGCTCTGCACCCAAACTTGTTTCAATGTTGCTGTTATTACTTTTCTCCTCAGAAATTCTTTCCTCATAATCTAGACCAAAAAAAAAAAAAGTCTCAATATAGTATATTAACGCATATATATGGAGTTTAGAAAGATGGTAACGATAATCCTGTATGCGAGACAGCAAAAGAGACACAGATGTACAGAACAGTCTTTTGGACTCTGTGGGAGAGGGCGAGGGTGGGATGATTTGGGAGAATGGCATTGAAACATGTATAATATCATATATGAAATGAATCGCCAGTCCAGATTCGATGCATGATACAGGATGCTTGGGGCTGGTGCACTGGGATGACCCAGAGGGATGGTGTGGGGAGGGAGGTGGGAGGGGGATTCAGGATGGGGAACACGTGTACACCCGTGGCAGATTCATGTTGATGTATGGCAAAACCAATACAATATTGTAAAGTAATTAGCCTCCAATTAAAATAAATAAATTTATAATTTAAAAAAGTGTTCTGGAACAATGCTTTTCTTTACTCTTTTTAATACACCCACAATAAGAGTATTTATTAAATTCAGTAAATAAAGATTATAGATATTTGCTCACATGTAAGCATATGCACATACCATTTACTTTATATGTGAATGCAATCCAATCTATTTCTGTTCTTATCCATCTTGCTTTATGTCACACTGATTTAAAAGTCAGTTTTAGAGGATTCTGTTTGTGAAGGAAAATGGACAGTCCCTAAATCCACGTCATTTCATATGTATTCCACAAAGCAAACAGATTAACAAGTTGAACAAATAAAAACATGCATAATTCATGCTAGGAGACCTAATCATTCTTTCTCCTTCCCTCCTCACTTCACATGTAAGTAGAGAAATTAATATCCACAAGCTAAAAAAGCTAGCATGAGAGGGTGTTGTGGTACAGTGTGTTTTGACAGAGATACATATATCATCAGAAAGACCAGGAACTTGTTGAAAACAGGTTTGAATCCTGAAATCAAAACTTGAATTAGACTGCAGTGCTAGAAATTAATCACCAATAGGGCCAAAAAAGGAGAGAACTTCAGATGGTTGGTGGTGAATGTAAGGGAAGGAAGCAAAAGGAAAAATAAATCTTCTAGAGATAAAAGAGGAGGAGGAGAATGACCCATGAACTGTAGCCCACCAGGCTCCTCTGTCCATGGGATTCTCCAGGCAAGAATACTGGAATGGGTTGCCATTCCCTTCTGCAGGGGATCTTCCTGACCCAGGGATTGAACCCCTCTCTACTGCATAGCAGGCAGATTCTTTACCGTCCGAGTCACCAGCAAAGCCTCAAAACAAGTAGAAGTCACGTTGATTCTCCCTACAAAATAAAGCTGCTATTGTAGAAATTACACTTCTCTGTAACAACAGAAGAGGGCGAACTTCAACCAAACAATGTAGGAAACATCTCCGCCTTCTCATCTGTGCTTGGTGTTGCTTCGTCTGTAAATTGTGAGACATTTCTCAATGGACAGAAAACTGCTTGCAGAATACATAACAACAATAAAAATAGAAAGTGAGAATTACAAACTTTTAGCTAATGAGTAACTCTTCCAAGGCGGGGGGGGGGGGGGGACAAAAACCCAAAATCCAGGGAAAAAAAAAAAAAAAAAAGGGAA
>SJXQ01007985.1:93745-104212 GCA_006408695.1 Aepyceros melampus | reverse complement strand
GGGGGGGGGGGGGGGGGGGGGGGGGGGGGACCAAAACCCCAAATCTCGGGGAAAAAAAAAAAGACAAAGGGACATATCAATCTATACTAAACATCCTTAAACAATCACTTGTATGTATATAGTAAAAGAGACTGCTTCAAGTAACACATTCAAAAACTTAAATCACAGGTGGATAATATGGTTAATAGGATGTAAGAGCTGGCAAACTCATAAAAGATATTTCAGTATCTTTCATGTATGAAAAATACAAAATCGTTTCACAGAAGGCCAAATTACACAGCACACACACGGACAAACTAGATTCAACTGAAAACATAGGAAAGATCATCCAGTGAAGGCAGGAAACAAGAAATAAAAAATACATAAGCAAACAACATTAGAGTGGGAGTGATAAATATGGAAGGAAAGTCCATACATTTACACTGAGTTCGTACAAAGAATAAAACAAAATAATGAAACAAAGTTAATATTGAAAACTATACTCCAAGAGACCATTTCCAAGAGAAATAAAAGATCTGCATTTTCATATTGAGAAGATCTGCCATGTAGTTTGGAAAACTGACCTACAAGGACATGGAGATTTACTCTGAATAAAATTAGTAGACTTTATAAAGATAAAACAATAATCTGAATTTCCAGGGGGGGAAAAAGTGTTGCTAAAAAAGCAACACAAAACTCAAAAAGAAATCATAAATATTTTCTATCTTTGGCTGTCATAAGGCACCACCTCCTTCACCCTCACAATTTCTTTGTATGTTCTTTTAAGTACAAAACACAAGAAGACTGAAAGTAATAGATGAAAAACCAGTATACCTGCACAAAATAAACCGAGGAAGTAATGATAACTATTTTAATATCAGACAAAGTTGTTTGAATGTTTTAAAGTATAAGGAAAAAGAGATTTTTCTTACTAATGAAATGATCAATTTTATAAGGAGAAATAGATTAATTTGTAAATCTCTCAAGTATTATATGAACTAATTTGACAAAGTTTGTAATTGACAAATTCCTTGAAAAATATATCAAGTGAAGAAAAATAGAAAACTATTAAATATCCTATATCTATGAAATAAATCTACAATAAAATCATTCTTACAAAGAAAACTTCTGAAGAGCTTCACTGTTCAAATTTTCCAAATATTTGAAAAATATACAGATAATATGAATAGTCCAAATATAAATAAGCAAAAAATAGCATTTCTAAACTAATTTTATGAGTCCAGCATAATTAATATCAACATCTAAAAAGGGCATTACAAGAAAAGCCTAAAGCAAGGCAGTTATCTCTCAGAAATATAGTAAGTAAGTAAAGTCACTCAGTCGTGTCCGACTCTTTGTGACCCCATGGACTGCAGCCCACCAGGCTCCTCAGTCCATGAGATTCTCCAAGCAAGAATACTGGAGTGGGTTGCCATTTCCTTCTCCAGGGGATCTTCCCGACCCAGGGATCGAACCTGGGTCTCCCACATTGGAGGCAGACGCTTTAACCTCTGAGCCACAAGGGAAGAAATATAGATGCGCAAGTAAATTGAAATCATCAATATATAAAAACAACTATTATGACAAAGAAGTTTATTTTAGAAATGGCTTTCTGAAGGAGATCAACCCTGGGATTTCCTTGGAAGGAATGATGCTGAAGCTGAAGCTCCAGTACTTTGGCCACCTCACGCAAAGAGTTGACTCATTGGAAAAGACTCTGATGCTGGGGGAGATTGGGGGCAGGAGGAGAAGGGGACGACAGAGGATGAGATGGCTGGATGGCATCACAGACTCGATGGATGTGAGTCTGAGTGAACTCCTGGAGTTGGTGATGGCCAGGGAGGCCTGGCGTGCTGCAATTCATGGGGTCGCAAAGACTCGGACACGACTGAGCGACTGAACTGAACTGAACTGAACTGAATATGTTTAGTTCAGGCAGACTCTTTATCACTGGATCACTAGGGAAGCCCCAATAGATATGTGAGTATTTGTTTTATCACTTGCTTTATTCCAGTGTCTCATTGAACTTCTTTCTGTTTTAAAGGAGAAAAGGTGGAGGGAGGAGGTTGACAGGGTCAAGCCAAATGATCAATAAGACACTGAAAAAACAGAGTATGGATAATAAATAAGATTTTAAGAGTAAATGCTGGGACAGAATTGACAGTTTTCAAAATTTGAATTCCTCATTAGCTATTAAAAACTAACAGAATTCAACTCATAAATTTGAGAAAATCATTTTTAAGAAATGCATCATCAGAACTCAATCTGAGTCAGATATTCTTCTCATCCCATATCCAGATTCTGAAACTAGAGGCATCTTTGTAATAGAAAGACTCTCTCATGATCTGACTCAGTTCGGTTCAGTCCAGTCTCTCAAGTGTGTCCAAAACTCTCCAACACCATGGACTGAAGCATGCCAGGCTTCCCTGTTCAACATAAACTCCTAGAGCTTGCTCAAACTCATGTCCATCGAGTTGGTGATGCCATCCAGCCATATCATTCTCTGTTGCTCCCTTCTCCTCCTGCCTTCAATCTTTCCCAGCATCAGAGTCTTACTTGCTTTATTCCAGTGTCTCATTGAACTTCTTTCTGTTTTAAAGGAGAAAAGGTGGAGGGAGGAGGTTGACAGGAGTCAAGCCAAATGATCAATAAGACACTGAAAAAACAGAGTATGGATAATAAATAAGATTTTAAGAGTAAATGCTGGGACAGAATTGACAGTTTTCAAAATTTGAATTCCTCATTAGCTATTAAAAACTAACAGAATTCAACTCATAAATTTGAGAAAATCATTTTTAAGAAATGCATCATCAGAACTCAATCTGAGTCAGATATTCTTCTCATCCCATATCCAGATTCTGAAACTAGAGGCATCTTTGTAATAGAAAGACTCTCTCATGATCTGACTCAGTTCGGTTCAGTCCAGTCTCTCAAGTGTGTCCAAAACTCTCCAACACCATGGACTGAAGCATGCCAGGCTTCCCTGTTCAACATAAACTCCTAGAGCTTGCTCAAACTCATGTCCATCGAGTTGGTGATGCCATCCAGCCATATCATTCTCTGTTGCTCCCTTCTCCTCCTGCCTTCAATCTTTCCCAGCATCAGAGTCTTTTCCAGTGAGTCAGTTCTTCACATCAGGTGATCAAAGTATTGGAGTTTCAGCTTCAACATCAGTCTTTCCAATTAATATTCAGGGTTGCTTTCCTTTAGGATGGACTGGTTGGATCTCCTTGCAGTCCAAGGGACTCTCAAGAGTCTTCTCCAACACCACAGTTCAAAAGCATCAATTCTTTGGTGATCAGCTTTCTTTATAATCCAACTCTCACATCCATACATGACTACTGGAAAAACCATAGCTTTGACTAGAGGGACCTTTGTCAGCAAAGTAATCTCTTTGCTTTTTAGTATGCTGTCTAGGTTGGTCATAACTTTCCTTCCAAGGAGCAAGCGTCTTTTAATTTCTTGGCTGCAGTCACCATCTGCAGTGACTTTGGAGCCCCCAAAATAAAGTCTCTCACTGTTTCCATTGTTTCCCCATCTATTTGCCATGAAGTGATGGGACTGGATGCCATGATCTTAGTTTTTTTAATGTTGAGTTTTAAGCCAACTTTTTCACTTTCCTCTTTCACTTTCATCGAGAGGCTCTTTAGTTCCTCTTCACTTTCTGCCATAAGGGTGGTATCATCTGCATATCTGAGGTTATTAATATTTCTCCCAGCAATCTTGATTCTAGCTTGTGCTTCATCCATAATCTGACTAGCCAGTGATATTCCTCTGGTTGCTATGGACTTCCTTTCCTCAGCTTGACTTTCCTTTGTATCATATGTATTATGTTATTTTGCTGGCAGTTTTTGAATGTCATAAAAGAAGAGCTGCCAAGATGAAGCTAAAGATACATTTCCTCTCTTCTAGCTATACCCTCTGCCTCTTTCTATGTTGTCATGTGATAATTCAATATATAAAAAGAACAAAGCTATACAGTGGTTTTTCAACTAAAATATTTTTTCTGTCAAAAACTAAGTATACGTCTTAAAATATATATTTCTAGGTTTGGTTATTCACTTGTTATTGAACTATAAAAGCAGTATCTACTGTGGCAAGTGTCTTAAGTATTTAAAATTGCCTCTGATTAAATTTTGTATATATTAAAACAAGATAGAATTTTTAAAAGATTCTAGTAATCAGTGACCATTTAATATATTTTTATTAACAAAATAACAAATGAGTTTACCTGGGCAAATGGTCAACTGTAGAGAATTTGTTATATAATTATTTTATGTAAAGATAAAGGACAGATTAAACTGTTTTATGGTGTAAAAATAAAAATAGTGATTATTTCTGTGTAGAGTAGGGAGCACTGCCATGAAAGATTCACTAAGAAACTTTGTATATCTAGATTGTGTTTTTGATTACACAGGTATATACATGTCAAAAACTCATCAGCTTATACAATTAAGAGCTATGCACTTTACTGCATATATATTTACCTCAGTAAAATTAAATTAATATAAAATGCCAAAACAGTAGTCCCATTCATAAACTTTGATTTCAGAAACAGTTTGAATTGTTGTTAAATTGCACCTATTTACATATAAGATGAATAATTACTATCAAGCTGACTTTTTTCCAGGAATAGAATGCTTATTTAATATTTGAAAGTCAATTTAATTCACTAAATTAAATGATAAAGGGGATGGCTATTTTAATAAACTAAGAAAGCTACTTAATCAAATTAAGGGCCATTTGGAATACAGGTCTTTCGCAAATCAAGTAGAAAGGAAATTGGTTAATCTGGTGAAAAGTACCTATACAAGATATCACAGTTAATTTTAAAATGCTGAAAGCTAAGATAATTAACAAGATACAAGGTATCTACTGTTATCACTTATACTTAACATTCTACCATTCCTAGCCAGGGCAATAAAGCAAGAAAAATATATAATGACAATTGGTAAATAGAGAGGAAGAATAGATCTGCTGTCACCTCTCATCTATAAATCACATGGCTGTGGATTTGGAAGAATACAAGAGCCTTCAGATAAACCATTAAGTTGATTGAATAGATTGCCAATTTAAATTGTATTTCTATACGCAAAAATCAGTCTCAGATTTTGAATATGAAAGATTATAAATTAAGAATATAATGAAAGTATAAAATATATGTATATTTATAATTGCATAATTTGAGAGACATCAAAGATAAGGAGGGAATATCATGTTCATTAATTAGAAGCTTTGAGTTTGTAAGTATATCAGTTATTTTCAAATTAAGCAATATTTTCATAGTTCTTGATTCATGTTCAAGTTTTTATTTGAACATTAGCAGTCAGATTTTAAAATGTATGTCAAAGTAAGAAAGTTCAAATTATCCAAAACAAGCTTTATTGTTGTTCACTTAGTCGTGTCCAGCTCTTTGTGACCCTGTGGATGGCAGCTTGCCAGGCTTCTCTGTCCTTCATCATTCCCAGAGCTTGCTCAGACTTATGTCTGTTGAGTGCTGCTGCTGCTGCTAAGTCGCTTCAGTCGTGTCCGACTCTGTGCGCCCCATAGACGGTAGCCCACCAGGCTCCCCCATCCCTGGGATTCTCCAGGCAAGAACACTGGAGTGGGTTGCCATTTCCTTCTCCAATGCATGAAAGTGTCTGTTGAGTAGGTGATGCCATGTAACTATTTCGTCCTCTGTTGTCCCCTTCTCCTTCTGCCTTCAATCTTTCTCAGTATCAGGATGTTTTCTAATGAGTCAGCACTTTGCATCAGGTGGCCATAATATTGAAGCTTCAGCATCAGTCCTTCCAATTAAAATTCAGGATTGATTTCCTTAAGGATTGTCTGGTTTAAAATGAGCTTAAATAAGAACAAATTTGTAGGAATTATTCTACCAGCAGTCAAGACTGTGTCTTACCAATTTATTGTCTCTCAGCTCCAGATTCATCCATCTGTTTCCTGATTTTTTGATCCTGCAGTTGGATCATGTAAATATTTATCCTTTGCCTGCTGGCTTAATATCAGACTTTGATGCTATTAACCTGAGGGGATGCTGTTAGGACAGATCTGGAGAAAGTGTTTTGCTGCCTGGTAGTGGGATGATTTTGTGTTTTCTTTTTCCTGTATGCCAGCTGGTGAATTAGAGTGCAGGGGACTCATAAGCTCAGCACTCAATGAAGCAGCCATCAAGGACCCATAGTAGTCAACTTGCACTGTACATTTTTTTACCCGCTTTTTTTTTTTTTTCCACACTCCTTTATCCTAAAAGTTGTAGCTGCTTTCTACATTTGATACTTTTGAAACCCTTGGAATCCTGCTCATCCCCTTTATTTGTAGCAATTCTTCATAATACATTCCTCTTGTTTCCTGAATGGATCTATATAAAACCAAGTCATAAATATACAGTAATTAAGAGTCTTACTAATGCAAATAGAAGCCAATAAATCCACTGATGAGCATAGAGAATCCTAACCTAGATACCTGTGTATTAAGGACACCAGTTTAAAGCATAAATGACATTTCAGAGCAGTGGAACATGCAGTCCTGAATAATTTGCTCTGAGGCTATTTGGAAACAAACTTAAATTTGACCCCTAACTGAAAATGTTCTCAAAAATCAACTTCAGAAGAATTGTTGATCAAAATGTGAAAGCAAACCAACACACCTTCTAGAAGATAATATAGGGCAATATCCTTGAGAGCCCAGGAAAATATTTAACCAGGACCCAAACTGCACATTCTAAAATCAAATGGGAAAAGAAACCCATGAAAATAACTGTAAGTCAAATTGATAACTAAACAACAGCAAGACAAAAATTTTTTTCAAGTCAGTTTTCAACATAGCATCCTAATTATACATCCTGATGGAATTTTGGGGCTTCCCAATTGGTGCTAGTGGTAAAGAACCCACATGCCAATGCAGAAGATGTAAGACATAAGGGTTTGATCCCTGGGTTGAGAAGGGCATGGCAACCCACTCCAGTGTTCTTGCCTGGAGAATCCCATGGACAGAGGAGCCTGGCAGGCTACAGTCCATAGGGTCACACAGGGTAGAACACAACTGAAGTGATTTTGCACACAAAAGTGGGATTTTTATAAAACACAGACATGAATATAAATTGTCTTTAATAACAGAAGCAAAACACACAAAAAATCAAGTTTTAATATTGTCCTAATATCAGTGCTAAATCATAACTAGAAATTTTCTTCCAGAAGAACATGTACTAATACTCTGGAATTGTCATGTAATATTGATTTCATCCATTCACATTTATTCAACAAATACCTAGTAAATGCAAATTAAATATTAGGATTTCAGCTACTCAAGTAATAAGCAGATATCATGGGAAGACAGTGTATCAAATTATCTATTGCAACTGTAAATTACAGTGTCCCAATGTAAATTACAAAGTCTCAGCTGCAGATATTCATTCAGTTTATGAGTTTATGGATTAGCAGTGATCAGCTGGACATGACTAATGGCTCTGCTTCAAGGACTGGGTCTGGCTGGACATTCTCTGAAGTTGGGACTCTTTATATATGGTCTGCATGTGCTTGCTCTGTGGTCTTGACTGGGGAGCAGAAGCTATCCAGGTCCTATGAGCTATCAGAGTCGCAAGGGACATAAGCCCAATTGTACAGACATTTTTGCTACCTGTTAGCATTTCACTGACCACAGCAAATCACAAGGTTGGATTCAGAGTAAAGCTATGGGGAAACACTCCATCTACTTCGTGAGAAGGACATGAAAATTACATGAAAAAGGATATAGATAAGGGGATAAGGAATCAGGGCCACCTCGCCGATCTGCTACAGGCAGTGTAGCCACATAATACTGCACTGCTGCTGCTGCTGCTGCTGCTAAGTCGCTTCAGTCGTGTCTGACTCTGTGCAGCCCCACAGACGGCAGCCCAGCAGGCTCCGCCGTCCCTGGGATTCTCCAGGCAAGAACACTGGAGTGGGTTGCCATTTCCTTCCCCAATGCATGAAAGTGAAAAGTGAAAGTGAAGTTGCTCAGTCGTGTCCAACTCTTAGCAACCCCATGGACTGCAGCCCACCAGGCTCCTCTGTCCATAATACTGCACACCATTGCTTAATTTCAACATTAACCGTAGTATGGCAATAGGACTTCAGTACCTGTAGAGCCAAAGAAATATATCAAGTGTTTATAGGATTAAGGATTTGTTAGCCAGTGAGTCAGGGTCCTTGTGTTTTTTTTTTAAGATATTGATGTAGTTTGACTAAATTTTATCTATCATATTAGAGCCCATGGATAAATTGTACTGTGTAGTACTTTTCATAGTTATGTTTAAAGCTGATGTAGAGAACAGACTTATACTTACCGGGGAGTAAGGGGTAGGGAGGGACAAATTGGGAGATTGGGATTGAGAAATATGTGCTACTATATATAACTGATACTGTAAGGAGCTACTGAATTGCACAAAGAATACTACTCAATATTCTGAAATGACCTATTTGGGAAAAGAATCTAAGAAAGAGTGGATATGTGTATGTATGTGTATGGCTGATTCACTTTGCTGTGCACCAAAAACTAAAGCATTGTAAACTGTACTCCAGTAAAAATTAAAGGAAAACAAACAAACAAACAAAAAAAACCTAATTTAGTTTGGCATTGGCAACTCAGATTCATCCACCATTTCCTTCCCAGCTGTCTGTGATGAAGTGTTTTTAAGCTGTCACCTGATTTGAGTTTAAAAACATACAGTGACCTAGTCATATCCTCAGTTGTGCTAATTAGCTCCTTTTAGATGTAATTTCTGTTTCTCATCCTACCTATTTCTATCACTACTGACAAACTAATAAAAATAATAAATATTTACTAAAGTCATGGAATAATCAAAGCAAGCAAATTGCCATATGACATTAAAAGAATGCCAAGCATCTCTGTAGTCTTTCCCTAGAGCTTTTGAGATGAATTAAATATCCAATAGATCTTGAGCTGCTTTTTTTTTTTTTTTCTCCTTAATATAATCCTGCCTGAAGGCTGGAGAATGGATTAGATGAGGTCCATGGCCGGAGTGATTCATGATAATACAGTGATGGGTGAGAATTGACAGTTTACAACTTTTTTTTTTTTCAGTTGTCACAAAAAAAAAATAACTAGAAGTCAGTGTTTAGCATGGCTGCCAACCCAGTAAAAGCAGCAGGCAAAACAATAACAAAAACAGATGACAAATTCCCTGTGGAAATGCACTTGCTTGGCAGCCACTATAGGTAATGTCAGTGAACAGGCAAAGTGACAATAGGAGCCCATAGGAGACAGTGCATGTGAGTGGGTTCCCTCACCTTCTGTAATCTGATGTGTTTCTCTTCAATCATAAATTATATCATAAGTCAATCATAAGATAATATCAAGCTAGTGTGATTAAAAAAAAAAATCTTAAAATAGTTTTTTTTTTTAATTTTTACTTTGAAAGAAGCATAGTTAATTAATTTCTCTCCCCTTTCCCCTAGGCTATGTTGATTTCATTTTTACCACATTCTGTTAAATGTCATTTATTGGCAATAAAGAACATGATATATTGTTAAATTGAAAACAAACTTGTCTTTAGGAATGAAAGAGATAGTTAGAATAGATAATTACTGCTCAGACAAGTTAAATGCTGCTCAAATCATTACTTTAAAAGTGAGAATTTTAAACAAACAGCTTTCAGTTTGGTAGAGGGTCATATGTGTTAATAGTCTTTTGGAAATAAAGTAAGTGGCTTATGATCATATTAACACTTGTGACAATTAAATTTTCCTCTTTATAGCAATGACATTCAAAATTTAAATGAATATGACTTCAGGCCAGTTACTCTGCTTCAGTTCCTTCTTTTATAAAAATCACTAATAGTACCTATCTCAGACAATTGTTGTGAGCATTAAATCAGATAAAATTTAAACCCCCCTGGCATAAAGTGTGTACTTAGTATTTATTTTTAAATGCTATTATTAATACAATAATTATTGAATATATTATTATAAACTATAGTAAACATCATGTTTATGTTTTAGAGTGTGAATTTTATTATCGTAGTAAACAATTTTCACAATGAATGAATCAGCAATTGGATCACTGCTGGTTCTATAGAGCACATCTAAATCAGAAGATACAACTAATGATTATGCCTTTTAAGGAAATGGTGTGTGTGCCACACATCCTGACAATTTCTGTCAAATCGATGGAACACACACACTGTTGCTATTTTATGCTTTTTTTTGACAATGGACATCACCAGATGGTCAACACCGAAATCAGATTGATTATATTCTTTGCAGCCAAAGATGGAGAAGCTCTATACAGTCAACAAAGACAAGACCGGGAGCTGACTGTGGCTCAGATCATGAACTCCTTATTGCCAAATTCAGACTTAAATTGAAGAAAGTGGGCAACACCACTAGACCATTCAGGTATGACCTAAATCAAATCCCTTATGATTATACAGTGGAAGTGAGAAATAGATTTAAGGGTCTAGATCTGATAGATAGAGTGCCTGATGAA
>SJXQ01007985.1:78338-92690 GCA_006408695.1 Aepyceros melampus | reverse complement strand
CTTCCTGACCTGCATACAGGTTTCTCAAAAGGCAGGTCAGGTGGTCTGGTATTCCCATCTCTTTCAGAATTTTCCACAGTTTATTGTGAACCACACAGTCAAAGGCTTTGGCATAGTCAATAAAGCAGAAATAGATGTTTCTCTGGAATTCTCTTGCTTTTTCAATGATCCAGCAGATGTTGGCAATTTGATCTCTGGCTCCTCTGCCTTTGCTAAAGCCAGCTTGAAGTTTGCAGTTCACATATTATTTAAGCCTGGCATGCAGAATTTTGAGCATTACTTTTCTAGCATGTGAGATGCATGCAATTGTGCAGTAGTTTGAGCATTCTTTCAGATTGCCTTTCTTTAGGATTGGAATGAAAACTGACCTTTTCCAGTCCTGTGGCCACTGCTGAGTTTTCCAAATTGGCTGGCATTTTGAGTGCAGCACTTTCACAGCATCATCTTTCAGGATTTGAAATAGCTCAACTGGAATTCCATCACCTCCACTAGCTTTGTTCATAGTGATGCTTCCTAAGGTCCACTTGACTTCATATTCCAATATGTCTGGCTCTAGTTGAGTGATCACACCATCGTGATTATCTGGGTCATGAAGATCTTTTTTGTACAATTCTTCTGTGTATTCTTGCCACCTCTTAATATCTTTTGCTTCTGTCAGGTCCATACCATTTCTGTCCTTTATCAAGCCCACCTTTGCATGAAATGTTCCCTTGGTATCTCTAATTTTCTTGAAGAGATCTCTAGTCTTTCCCATTCTGTTCTTTTCCTCTATTTCTTTGCATTGATTGCTGAAGANACAATTCTTCTGTGTATTCTTGCCACCTCTTAATATCTTTTGCTTCTGTCAGGTCCATACCATTTCTGTCCTTTATCAAGCCCACCTTTGCATGAAATGTTCCCTTGGTATCTCTAATTTTCTTGAAGAGATCTCTAGTCTTTCCCATTCTGTTCTTTTCCTCTATTTCTTTGCATTGATCGCTGAAGAATGCTTTCTTATCTCTATTTGCTATTCTTTGGAACTCTGCATTCAGCTGCTTATATCTTTCCTTTCCTCTTTTGCTTTTCACTTCTTTTGTTTTCACAACTATTTGTAAGGCCTCCCCAGACAGCCATTTTGCTTTTTGCATTTCTTTTCCATGGGGATGATTTTGATCCCTGTCTCCTGTACAATGTCAGGAACCTCCATCCATAGTTCATCAGGCAGTCTATCAGATCTAGGCCCTTAAATCTATTTCTCTCTTCCACTGTATAATCATAAGGGATTTGATTTAGGTCATACCTGAATGGTCTAGTGGTTTTCCCTGCTTTCTTTAATTTCAGTCTGAATTTGGTAATAAGGAGTTCATGATCTGAGCCATGATCTGAGTCAGCTCCTGGTCTTGGTTTAGTTGACTGTATAGAGCTTCTCCATCTTTGGCTGCGAAGAATATAATCAATCTGATTTCAGTGTTGCCCATCTGGTGATGTCCATGTGTAGGGTCTTCTCTTGTGTTGTGGAAAGAGGGTGTTTGCTATGACCAGTGCATTTTCTTAGCAAAACTTTATTAGGCTTTGCCCTGCTTCATTCCGTATTCCAAGGCAAAATTTGTCTGTTACTCCAGGTGTTTCTTGACTTCCTACTTTTGTATTCCAGTCCCCTATAATGAAAATAACATCTTTTTTCAGTATTAGTTCTAAAAGGTCTTGCAGGTCTTCATAGAACCATTCAATTTCAGCTTCTTCAGCATTACTGGTTGGAGCATAGACTTCGATTATCATGATATTGTATGGTTTGCCTTAGAAATGAACAGAGATCATTCTGTCATTTTTGAGACTGCATTCAAATACTGCATTTTGGACTCTTTTATTGACCATGATGGCTACTCCATTTCTTCTAAGGGATTCCTTCTTGCCCGCAGTAGTATATATAATGGTCATCTGAGTTAAATTCACCCATTCCGATCCATTTTAGTTTGCTGATTCCAAGAATGTCAATGTTCACTCTTGCCATCTCCTGTTTGACCACTTCCAATTTGCCCTGATTCATGGACCTGGCATTCCAGGTTTCTATGTCATATTCCTCTTTACAGCATCAGACCTTGCTTCTATCACCAGTCACATTCACAACTGGGCGTTGTTTTTGCTTTGGCTCCATGCCTTCATTCTTTCTGGAGTTATTTCTCCACTGATCTCCAGTAGCATATTTGGCACCTACTGGCCTGGGGAGTTCCTCTTTCAGTATCCTATCATTTTGCCTTTTCATACTGTTTGTGGGATTCTCAAGGCAAGAATACTGCCATTCCCTTCTCCAGTGGACCACATTCTGATTACCTTTAGGATTCACTAATTTGATCCTTTTGCAGCTGAAGGGACTCTCAAGAGTCTTCTCCAGCACCACAGTTCAAAAGCATCAGTTCTTCAGTGTTCAGCCTTCTTTAATTGTCCACTCTCACACCCATCAGTTCAGTTCAGTTGCTCAGTTGTGTCCGACTCTTTGCAGTCCCATGGACTGCAGCATGCTAGGCTTCCCTGTCCATCACCAACCCCTGGAGCTTATTCAAACTCATGTCCATCAAGTCAGTGATGCCATCCAACCATCTCATTCTCTGTCATGCCCTTTTCCTTCCACCTTCAGTCTTTCCAGCATCAAGGTCTTTTCCAATGAGTCAGTTCTTCGGATAAGGTGGTTGAGGATTTGGAGTTTCTGTTTCATCATCAGTCCTTCCAATGAATATTTAGGCCTGATTTCCTTTAGGATGGACTGGTTTCCTCTCCTTACAGTCTAAGGGAATCTCAAGAGTCTTCTCCAACACCATAGTTTAAAAACATCAGTTCTTCACTGCTCACCTTTCTTTATAGTCTAACTCTCACATCCATACATGACTACTAAAAAACACATAGCTTTGACTATAAGGATATTAGTCAACAAAGTGATGTCTTTGCTTTTAACATCCTGTCTAGGTTTGTCATAGCTTTTCTTCCAAGACACAAGAGTGTTTTAATTTCATGGCTATAGTCACCATCTGTATGACTGGTTTCCTCTCCTTACAGTCTAAGGGAATCTCAAGAGTCTTCTCCAACACCATAGTTTAAAAACATCAGTTCTTCACTGCTCACCTTTCTTTATAGTCTAACTCTCACATCCATACATGACTACTAAAAAACACATAGCTTTGACTATAAGGATATTAGTCAACAAAGTGATGTCTTTGCTTTTAACATCCTGTCTAGGTTTGTCATAGCTTTTCTTCCAAGACACAAGAGTGTTTTAATTTCATGGCTATAGTCACCATCTGTAGTGATTTTGGAGCCCAAGAAAATAAATTCTGTCACTGTTTCTCTTGTTTCCCAATCTATTTGCCATGAAGTGATGGGATCAGATGCCATGATCTTAGTTTTGTGTGTGTGTGTGTTAAGTTTAAGCCAGCTTTTTCATTTTCTTCTTTCACCCTCATCAAGAGGCTTTTTAGTTCCTCTTCTCTTTCTGACATAAAGTGGTATCCTCTGCATCTCTGAGGAGGTTTATATTTCTCCTGTGTTCCAGCCTGTGTGTCATCCAACATGGCATTTTACATGATGTACTTTACATGTAAGTTAAAGAATCGGGGGACAATATACAGCCTTGATGTATATCTGCTACTCTATCTATTTTTATTAACTATCTCTTCCTCTCATGCTCTGTCAAAATAGGAACAGTCTGTATGTTTTGTCTTTCCTCAGAGGTGTTGAACATTCCTTGGAATTCAAAAATTTTGGTTGCATAGTGACCTTAACTCTCTGAGGATTTAGAAATAGTTATGATGTTGTAGGTTGTTTGGGTTTTTCCATTATTAGAATAGACACAATATTAGTTTTTTCTGTAGTCAAAGCAGAATTCTACATGTTTATGACATAATTTTTCATTAAAATTTTGTGCAGATTATTTTCTAATTTTCATTGGGATTTATTATTATTCACTGTCAAGCTATTTATGTACTTGTTATTTAATTTTAAAATATAAGAGGAGTTTCAAATTATAATTGGATTTTTCTGTTGTGATTGTTTCTGGTTTAATTCCACTATGCATTTCAGTGCTTCATACTTGTTGAGACTAGTTTTGTAATAGTATTTCACAAAATTTTCTCATTATTTCGTGTGTTTAGACAGTCGTATATATATATATATATATATATATATATATATATATATATATAGTGTGTATGTACATATATATATATATATTCAGTTACATACACAAGAGGAGAGAGAGAAATTGCCATCCTAAATCAACAATTGGGTAAACGTTTGTATGTGAATGATTACTGTGTTACTTGCATAGCTTTTACTTTCAAGATAACCAAGTCTAGATGCCATATCATTTAATGAAATAAACTATCAAACTTCTTTTTATAATATGTGAGTGCACTTAAACACTGAGTCAAATAATGCTATAATTATGATTTGTAAGATTTCTGATAAAAGTTAAAAACAAAACTGACAATGAAATTTCAGCTTATATTTGGAGTACAAATTTAAAAATAGTAAAAAAAGGATTAGTCCTTGAAACCAGTTGTACTCTTTACTTTTCCATGGTTCTAACAAAAGCCAAGAAAATTTCTTTTTCCTAAGTTAATTCAAGTTAAGTTTGTTATTTGCAAGCAAAGCTCTTCTTAGTCAACTGGCTATACAACATGTGAAAATCCCTTTATGCTTCAGGTAGCCATATAATTTATCATCCAGGATGGGATACCTGTGAGAATGAAAGGGAATGCTATTGATAATTTATACTTGGAAATAGGTATAAATCCAAGCTATTTAAGGGAAACTGGAATGTCTTTACCTGTAATCAGCTCTAATAGTGGCAATAATATATTTTACCACCAACATTAATATTTCTATTTTACTGCAGAAACACACATATAAGTTGAAGTTGCTTAACTAACTTAATAAATCTTGATTAAAATGAACTTAAATAAAATGAGACATTTATTATTTCTGCTTCCTACTCCTCTTCTTCTACCTCTAAAGTTCACGTTAGCATTGTTTCTAGTAATCTCCCTTGATTAATTTAAGGTGATGGAGATTTTCTAGGCATGCTAGGATTCAAGTAGATCTTTGTTTTGTATGGAAGTAACAATAACCTCAGATATGCAGATGACACCACCCTTATGGCAGAAAGTGAAGAGGAACTAAAAAGCCTCTTGATGAAAGTGAAACAGGAGAGGGAATAAGTTGGCTTACAGCTCAACATTCAGAAAACTAAGATCATGGCATCTGGTCCCATCATTTCAGGGGAAATAAATGGGGAAACAGTGGAAACAGTGTCAGACTTATTTTTGGGGCTCCAAAAGCACTGTGGATTGTGACTGCAGCCATGAAATTAAAAGATGCTTACTCCTTGTAAGGAAAGTTATGACCAACCTAGATAACAAATTGAAAAGCAGAGACATTACTTTGCCAACAAAGGTCCATCTAGTCAAGGCTATGATTTTGCCAGTGGTCATGTATGGATGTGAAAGTTGGACTGTGAAGAAGGATGAGCGCTGAAGAATTGATGCTTTTGAACTGTGATGTTGGAGAAGACTCTTGAGAGTCCCTTGGACTGCAAGGAGATCCAACCAGTTGATGCTAAAGGAAATCAGTCCTGGGTGTCCCTTGCAAGGACTGATGTTGAAGCTGAAACTCCAATACTTTGGCCACCTCGTGAGAAGAGTTAACTCATTGGAAAAGACTCTGATGATGGAAGGGATTGGGGGCAGGAGGACAAGGGGATGACAGAGTATGAGATGGATGGATGGCATCACTGACTTGATGGGCATGAGTTTGCGTGAACTCCGGGAGTTGGTGACGGACAGGGAGGCCTGGTGTGCTGCTATTTGTAGGGTCACAAAGAGTCGGACACAACTGAGTGACTGAAGTGAACTGAACTGAACTGAATGTTATGATTCTATTCTAATTCTGAAAACCTTAATAAAACTTTTATTAAGGCAGTTAACAGTTATTCTGAAGTTACACAAATAGAATCAACAATGTGATAATTATATGCATAAGTAAGCCAAGCATCACAACATGTCTTTAAGTATGAAGTGCTATGTGACAGTCGCTGTTTTAAGTACTATATGTATAAATCAATTGGTCTTAGACCATCAGATTTAAAACTCCTGGGAATATCATTTACATGAGAATGGTACTTTTAGACTTACACAATTGTGTGGTCTTATTTCAGTTCACTTCAGTTCAGTCGCTCGGTCGTGTCTGACTCTTTGCGACCCCATGAATCGCAGCACGCCAGGCCTCCCTGTCCATCACCAACTCCCGGAGTTCACTCAGACTCACGTCCATTGAGTCCATGTGCCATCCAGCCATCTCATCCTCGGTCGTCCCTTTCTCCTCCTGCCCCCAATCCGTCCCAGCATCAGAGTCTTTTCCAATGAGTCAACTCTTCGCATGAGGTGGCCAAAGTACTGGAGCTTCAGTTTTAGCATCATTCCTTCCAAAGAAATTCCAGGGTTGATCTCCCTCAGAATGGACTGGTTGGATCCCCTTGCAGTCCAAGGGACTCTCAAGAGTCTTCTCCAACACCACAGTTCAAAAGCATCAATTCTTCAGTGCTCAGCCTTCTTCACAGTCCAACTCTCACATCCATACATGACCACAGGAAAAACCATAGCCTTGACTAGACGGACCTTAGTCAGCAAAGTAATATCTCTGCTTTTGAATATACTATCTAGGTTGGTCATAACCTTTCTTCCAAGGAGTAAGCGCCTTTTAATTTCATGGCTGCAGTCACCATCTGCAGTGATTTTGGAGCCCCAAAAAATAAAGTCTGACACTGTTTCTACTGTTTCCCCATCTATTTCCCATGAAGTGATGGGGCCAGATGCCATGATCTTCGTTTTCTGAATGTTGAGCTTTAAGCCAACTTTTTCACTCTCCTCTTTCACTTTCAACAAGAGGCTTTTTAGCTCCTCTTCACTTTCTGCCATAAGGGTGGAGTCATCTGCATATCTGAGGTTATTGATATTTCTCCCAGAAATCTTGATTCCAGCTTGTGTTTCTTCCAGTCCAGTGTTTTCTCATGATGTACTCTGCATATAAGTTAAATAAGCAGGGTGACAATATACAGCCTTCACGTATTCCTTTTCCTATTTGGAACCAGTCTGTTGTTCCATGTCCAGTTCTAACTGTTGCTTCCTGACCTGCATACAGATTTCTCAAGAGGCAGGTTAGGTGGTCTGATATTCCCATCTCTTTCAGAATTTTCCACAGTTTATTGTGATCCACACAATCTTATTTAACTTTCCTAAAAACCCTGTAAGTTGGTACTCCTACTGTTCTTATTTTATGAATTAGGAGTCGGACACGACTGAGCAATCAACTGAACTGAACTGATAGTACAATTGGAAAAATGTAAATAACTTGTTACAAGTATTTTGGCTGTAAGTTGTGGAGCTAGTTTCAAAGTTTATATTTTAAATACATTCACTCATCAAAACATTGTTTATTAAGCACCTCCTTCACTCAAGGCACTATAATAAGCCCTGAGAATATGATTGGGATGTGATGTTAGAATGGGATCTCTCTCTCTGTTCTCCAGCAAAAATTGTGTTACTAGTATATAAAAGGGGTTTTCTTGAATAGGTTTAATAATTTCATTTAAATCACTGTACTGAGACCATGATTGAAATTCAAAATATAAATATATCATATTTTAGAATTTTATATGCAGAAAATATAGAATGTATACATACATCAGCAGTCTCCCATTTCTCTTTTTTTCACTTCTGACATTTGTATTTTAATGTAAAATATTACAGAAAAATTACATCCTGAGAAAATATCAGTGTAATTGAGTGGGGCAGAAAATATTGCATGTAAATTTGTTTGGTTTTAGTTTGTGTTTTGGGATTTGATAATGGCTTTATTGAAATTTAAAGTAGGATTCCAAGATCATTTATTTAGTAAGAAGAAATGTCATACAAAATATTATTTGTCATAAATAACATATTACACTGAAAAAACTTGCTTATTGAACCTGTAATTTGAACAAATCAATTACTTCAAAGTAACATATTGTTCAAGGAATAATTGCTAAATATTTCTACTATGTTTTGCCATAGTCATAATTTTTCTAATTTATATAGTGTTTTTCTATAAAAATATGAAAATAAGGCATTTTATTTTTTTGTAATAATTGCAAGAGTGCTTCAGTACTGTTTGATATAGAGTTATATAAAAGCTCAGGCAAATGGAATTATCCTTTTCTTCCTTGAAATCATTACATAATAGGAATTTATTTTGGATTCAAAATATGATAAATTGTCTGAAACAGCATGCTACATTATTATTGGTATTTGAAAATCTTCCTATCTAATTTATAAAGATCTTCATCTTCTAAAGTGTATTATTAACCTTTGTATGATTCGGTGCCTGAAAGCTGGTTAGCCACAATACATACCAGCTGCAATTCCTTTTGAAATACATTCAATGACTCAGTTCATTTTTCTTTTCTAATACAAATTAGAAGCAGATTATTGGCAATTTCCAGTTATTGCGCTTTGTCAAATCCCTCATTGACTACAATTTGTTAAATTTTTACTTTAAATGCAGACAGAGTAGGCTTGGGGAAAGTACACCAATAGTTATTTTTCATGACAATTATGGAAAAAGTATAGTTTATAAAAATGTAGTACCTTGATAGCCTAAATTCCTATACAGGGATATCACTTTAGGTAATTTATTAAATGCCAATTTAGAAATAATACTGTGTGTGGTATAAAAGTGAAACTTTCTTATAATATTTCCCAATACTACCAATAATTTATTCAATACTTTTAAATATATAAATATATTATATTTAAAACACATGGAAGAGAACTAGAAAGAGAGACATAGAAAAACTCAAAAGTTTCCAAAACTTCTTGTCATTATTACTATGTGGAATGTATTCTAACACTTTACTTTCCTACTCTCAGTTGTTTTTTTTCTGTAAAATGCTACTTATGATAAATTAATTTCATGATGAATGCCTATAACAGTTATTATAGGCTATTACCAATAGCTATTACCAAAATATGTAAGTCTATGATAAACATAGGTGGAACTGAATTGATCATGGATGTTACATTTTTTTAATTTTCCATAGCAAACATTTAAATAATATTTTCTTCCCAAATGTCAATTTTTAAATTTATGTATTTGTATATTAACTCCAGGTATATTTACTAGATATCTAATATAGTCCCTTCTATAAATGCATCATAGTAAGATTTCAACTTCTTCAACAAGTCTACAAAGCAGACTTCATTACAATAACTTAAAGATAATAATGATTTTCATTTGCTATAAGTCATTAAGCAATACAAATTAATTTAAAATATGGCGTTAAAGTGAACCAGTTCTACTTACAAGTTATTATATATAAAAGTATTAACTTTTATAGGGAGATTTCCCTAGATCTTAAAAATATAAAAGAATAAGAAATGCTTTAAGCTTTTAAAAAGGGTAGATGTTACATATTTGTATTGTTCATGTCTATAATTTTCAATAGCCTTCAATTAAATTGGCCTTTCATATATTCTCTCAAAATTATAAAATAAATGCAAAATAGTAGGAAATGTGTCACATTTATGCACAAGGAAGGGAACCAAATTTATTTTTAGAAAATATTGTAAGAATTTAAACACAAGACACTAGAATTAAGAAAAAAAGTATCAATTAGTCTGTGATTTGGCACAGATTAAATAAAGCTCATATGGGATCCCAGAAAAGATTTTAATACATGGAGGATTAAAAATATGATTTTGAAGGGGGAAGATGGAAGAGAACTAAAGGGAAAGGCATTTCCTTAATTAAGTAAATTTTGAAATAAACATACCTAAACACATACTGTTGACAACATTAAGATATAAATTCCATCCACACAATACTTATGCCATGCAGTGCTCAGTTGCTTCAGTCATGTCCAACTGTTTGTAACCCCATGGACTGTAGCCCACCAGGCTCCTCTGTCCATAGGATTTTTCATGCAACAATACTGGAGTGGGTTGCCATGTCTTCCTCCAAGGGAACTTCCTGACTTGGGGATCTAACTCACAATTTTGTGTCTCCTGAATTGCAGGTGGATTCTTTACTGCTGAGCCACTGGGAAGTCCACACAATATATATATATATACATACATAAAGTATGGCATCATCTGTTATGCTATCCACCATAGTTCTTTTATGTAATATGAAGCCCAAAGTAACTGAGGCAGTGCACCCAGCTCTATTAATCAGTAAAGATAAAATTCTTAAACACCAAATCCTACCTCTCTTACCTTCTCAAATGTAGGCAATTTGGAGTTGCTGACAATATAGGAAAGCCCAATCAACTTAGACATTCTTATTATACCTATCCTTGCTTTATGTTTTACAACTGTATATGTGTTACTTAACAATTAGTTGAGTTTCGCCTCTCTTATCTTACAAGAATGGAGTTATTCTTTGTGTACCCTTTGGTCATTTGCTTTTCTTGCATAATATTTTGTAGAGAGATTGTTTTGTGTAGTTGTTTGTAATGACTCATTCATTGTCTTTGCTGTGTTGCATTATTTTGTGAGAATATGCCACATTTTATTTTCTATTCTCATATAGTTGCATTATTTCTATTTTGAAACTGTTGCAAATTTTGCTCTGAGGAACATTTTTACGTGAGTATGGGCATAAAAGATGTTTGTTCTTTTTCAGACAGACAGACAGATAGACACACACATACACACAAATCAAGGTCTTTCAGAAGTTACAAAGACAAAATATTCATGAGAAGGACAAAATTAGATGACAGACATTTTCTGACTTTAAGACATACTGTAAAGCTATAGTAATCAAGACAGTGTGGTATTAGAGAAAGAATAGATCTATCAATGGAACAAAATTGAGAGCTCAGAAATAGATTCTCATAAATATAATCAATTGCTGATAGTCTTTTCAACAAACGATGCTGGAAAAACTATATACCCTCATGTAAAAACATTAATCTCAATGCAAAACTTATACCCTTCTAAAAAATTAACAAATTGTATCACAAGCTAAATGTAAAATGAATAGCTGTAAAACTCCCTGGAGATACGTAGGAGAAAACCTAGATAGCTTTGAGTATGCTGATGACTTTTAGATATAACACCAAAGACAAAATCCATGAAGGATATAATTGATAAGCTAGACTTCATTAATATTAATACTTTTTATTCCATAAAAGATATTGTTAAGAGAATGAGAAAACAAGTCAGACTAAGAGAAACTATTTAATATATACAAAATTTTCACTTCTCTAATCAAAGATTGTTATCCAATATATACAAAGAACTCTTTAAACTCCAAATAAGAAAATAACAAATTTTTTTTAAAATGGCCCCAAATTTTTAACAGTCACCACATCAAGTAATATACATAGATGGGAAATAAGTTTATGAAAAGATACTCACATTATTTATCATCAGAGAAATGAAAAAAAACAACAACACAATACCACTACACACCTATTAGAATGGCCAAAATCCAGAACACTGATGTTAAATGTTACTGAGAATGTGGTAACAGGAACTCCCTTTCATTTACAGTGGGAATGCAAAATGGAACAGCCTTTTCAGAAGACTATTTTGAGGTTTCTTACAAAATTAAAATGCTCTTAATGTATAATTCAGCAATCTTGCTCCTTGGTATTTTCCCAAAAGTTGGGAACTTCCTTTGTACCTCCATACAAAAACTTGTATACAGATGTCTACAGAAGTTTTATGCATTATTGCTAAGATACAGAAGCAACCAAGATGTTCTTCAACAGGTGAATGGATAAATAAACTGTGGTATACTCAAACAGTGTTCTATTACCCACATTAAAAATAAATGAGCTATCAAATAATGTAAAAAAAAACAGAAATTTTAAATGCTTATTAGTAAGTGAAAGAAGCCGATCTGAAAAGGTTACACACTACAGGATTCCAATTATCCATTTCAGAAATGGTAAAACCACCTAGACAGTAAAAATATCAGTGGTTTCCAGATGTTATGGGAGAGGGAGAAATGAATAGACAGAACACAGAGCATTTTTGGGACAGTGCAATTTTTCTGTATGTTACTATAACAGTGGACACATGTCATTATATATTGGCCCAAAACCATAGAATGTACAACACCTAGAGTGAATCCTGATGAAAACTGTACATTTTGAGTGATAGTCATGTCAAAGTAGATTCACCAGTTATAATAAATATATCACTCTAGTGGAGATGTCTATAATGGGGGATGCTCTACATGTATGGAGGTAAGCGGTATATGTGAAATCTCTGTACTTTATGCTCAGTGTTGATTGCTGTAATTGTAAAATTTACCAGAGAGTTGATATGGGGTGGGAGGTGGTGGGGGGAAGGTTCAGGATTGGGAACTCATGTACACCCGAGATGGATTCATGTCAATGTATGGCAAAACCAATACAGTATTGTAAACTAAATAAAGTAAAAATAAAAATTAAAAATAAAAATAAACTATGTTTAAAAAGTTAAAAGTTTAAAAGTAAACTCTATGTTTAAAATAGTTACAAAGACTTTGTACTCTAATTGGTTTCCATTTTTGAATATATTAACAGACATAAAATTTTTAAATACCAAGAGAAAAATTTAAAAATTGGGACAACATTCATTGAGAGATGATGTTTTTTCCTCTCAAAGCTCAGTGAAATGTATAATGATTTGATCAGCAGAATGTGGTGGGAAATGAGCAATAGAAAGTGATATAAAATCCATTTTTTTTCTCATAACACACATCTTGGAAGCTCTAATCCTAAAATATAAGAATTTAGGCCATTCCAACCATGATGGCCAGATCACCAGTTAATATTCTCCTCTCTTTGATATACAATAATATGATATGCTATATAATATAATACAATATATTGCTTTATTTCACAAGGCTTCAATATAAATTGCCTTTCCACAAAATATTCTTAGACAATATTGTAAATTAGAATGGAACTTTGAGAGGAATAGATTATGTAAAGGTAACATAAAGAGAAAAATAGACATTATAGACTGTGAATCAGAGGGAAGAGAAAACTAAACTTAAATTTATGTTTAGATTAACATTCCAAAAGGCCAGGTTAAAAATTGCAATTCAACATTATAAAATAAACTCAGATACCTGTAAAAATTCAAAGATGTCAAAAACATCATGTCTCATTTCAAACAATAGCTGCTGCAAATATTTTTCCTGTGGTTCACAATCTAAATTTTTCTTTTGCAAGCCTTCTTTTAAATAGCTGATAAACTCAGATTCCTGATTTTATACTAACCACTAGGAAATTCATTCTCTTACACATACTTCTTTTTTCAGTGATATTTTTCTTTACCCTCATCAGAGATAGTCAGCACGTATTCCTGCGACTTAAGTGTAACATATTCAACTTTATTACTGCCACGACATACATTTTTTCAGCGGGTTAAAGGGTATGTTCAGTCATGTCCAATTCTTTTGAACCCTATGGACTGCCACCTGCCAGGCTCCTCTGTCCATGGAATTTTTCAGGCAAGACTACTGGAGTTGGTTGCCATTTCCTCCTCCAGGGGCTCTTGCTAACTCAGGGATTGAATCCTTGTCTCCTATATCTCCTACATTGACAGGAGCATTCTTTACCACTAAACCACTGGGAAGCCCTTTCAGTGGGATAGTGCTATTCAAAATTAAATTTCTCTTAATGATGATCAGTTTATAGTTGTCAGTCTGACCATGAAATATTAGTAAGTGCTACTGATCTACATATTTTCTGCATCATAATGTCCCTGAGTCTTAGTAGTCAATTATATGCTAACTGGAGAAGGCAATGGCACCCCACTCCAGTACACTTGCCTGGCAAATCCCATGGACGGAGGAGCCTGGTAGGCTGCAGTCCATGGGGTCTCGAAGAGTCGGACACGACTGAGCGACTTCACTGTCACTTTTCACTTTCATGCATTGGAGAAGGAAATGGCAACCCACTCCAGTGTTCTTGCCTAGAGAATCCCAGGGATGGGGGAGCCTGGTGGGCTGCCATCTCTGGGGTCGCACAGAGTTGGACACGACTAAAGCGACTTAGCAGCAGCAGCAGCAGAGAAATAAAAACATTTGAAAACTTTAAAATAAAGAAAACATATATATTTCCAAAACTGATGAAAAAGTTGTCATATTGCTAGTATCAGGACTAAAGAGCATAAATCTTTAGAAAGCAATATGAAAATATGCATCTATAAAATGGTCATTTTTTTTTCCTGTTAAGAGAACATATATTTTTTTTCTTTAATTAATTTTTATTTTTTAGTTTGTTTTGCTTTACAATACTGCATTCGCCTTGCTACACATCGACATGAATCAGCCACGAGTGTACAT
>SJXQ01007985.1:52169-76131 GCA_006408695.1 Aepyceros melampus | reverse complement strand
CTTGGAAGAAAAGTTATGACCAACCTAGACAGTATATTCAAAAGCAGAGACATTACTTTGCCGACTAAGGTCCGTCTAGTCAAGGCTATGGTTTTTCCTGTGGTCATGTATGGATGTGAGAGTTGGACTGTGAAGAAGGCTGAGCGCCGAAGAATTGATGCTTTTGAACTGTGGTGTTGGAGAAGACTCTTGAGAGTCCCTTGGACTGCAAGGAGATCCAACCAGTCCATTCTGAGGGAGATCAACCCTGGGATTTCTTTGGAAGGAATGATACTAAAACTGAATCTCCAGTACTTTGGCCACCTTATGCGAAGAGTTGACTCATTGGAAAAGACCCTGATGCTGGGAGGGATTGGGGGCAGGAGGAGAAGGGGATGACCGAGGATGAGATGGCTGGATGGCATCATGGACTCAATGGACGTGAGTCTGAGTGAACTCCGGGAGTTGCTGATGGACAGGGAGGCCTGGCGTGCTGCGATTCATTGGGTTGCAAAGAGTCGGACACGACTGCGCGACTGAACTGAACTGAGCTGAATAATTTTTAGCATTTACCATTTGTAAATATATAAAAGAAATTATAGAGTTGGATAAGCTTCATAGTCACTGAAAAATACTCTGAAACGTGAATGACTGGGGAGATAGAGAAGTGAGAAGAAGCAATGTGTGGAAAATATGCATGTGATTACGATAAGGAAAAGCAAAAAGGGGTATGAGAAAGTAGTCAGTAGGAATTTGTCTAGTGCTCATGTATGTCTGTATTAGTTTCCTAGTGCTGCTGAAACACATTATCGTAACCTTATGGAGTAAAACAATGTGAATTTATTATCTTACAGTTCTGAGTGTTAAAAGCGAAATGGATTCTCAAGTCTGTATTCCTTCTAGAAGCTCTAGGGAAGAATTTGTTTCCCTTGCCTTGCCCAGCCTCTAGGGGCTACTTACATTCCTTGGCTTCCTCCCTTTTCAAAGCTGGCTCCATAGCATCTTCTCTCCTGTCTGATATTTTCTCCTTTCCTTGCATCCTCTCTCTGTGATTCTGATTCTCCTACATCCTTCTTATGAAGACTTTTGTGATCACATTGGACCTGTGCAGGAATCCAGGATAATCTTCCCATATCAAGATCCTTAATATAACCACACTTTACAAAGTCTCTTTTACAAGTAGGGGAACAATGTATTCACAAGTTCTGGGGTTTTGGATATGGACATATTTTGGGGGGTATTTTTCATTTTTCACAGTGGTACATATTTTTTGAGCAACTATGGAAAGCAAAAAAAAAAATTAAAGATAAAAACATCTAGGATACTGTATTTAATCAAGCTCTGACTTGGTGGAGATTAAAAACTAAATGCAGTATGAAGGGAGATGTGGCAAACGTGAGCAGGAATAGAGATGAATGCTTTCCAGTGCAAAGATATCTGAGGACAATCTGGAAAATAAATATTGAATAAAGTTCAATTTTCTTTTTTTTTTCCTAAGAAAGAAAGGGAAGGGAAAGGAAAGAGGGAAATAAAGAAATGTTATAAATCTCTACAAAATTAGTAGCAGGACTAATTGAGGAAAACTCTAGTAGTGGGGAATTTTTGAGAATTTTAGTGATGTTTTGAGAACTTCCTGAAGATAGTTTAGAGAAAATAGGCACCATTAGAGAACTTGCAATGGTATATCTATTTCTATCACTAACCATTTCATTTTCCCTTACATATAATATAGTTTCAAGTATAAGAGTAACTTTCCTCTATAGAAAGATTTCCACTCCCAAAATGTACAATTTGAAGACCTGGATTGAATTAGTTAATGCTTTAACTCCTTTGTGTCATAATAATTCCAGTGATACCCCCAAAGTGTCTATACACATATGTATAGCTAGCCTCAACTATGATATGTTCAGGGAAATGTTGATAGCAAAAATGAAGCTTTATTAAGGACCCATTTTTAACATAATGGCTAATATTGCTAATCTAAAAATAAATGTCTAATGTAAAGATGACAGTACAATTCTTTATTCCTGAAATGGTTATTTTCAAGTGAATGATATTTACTAAGAGGTTTTAAATAGTGAAGTTAATCCAGTTGCCATATGGAGGTAGGAGAGAGCCAAACGTGAGTCTCTTTAATGCTCTCTGTTAGAGTATTATGACAGAAGAGATGGCCTTGTTCCTGAGATAAATTATTTTCCAGCAAAATAGCTGAAACCCAGTGTCACTTAATTGCCATCTGCATTAGAATAGATTAACAACAATCTGGGAACTTCTATATATATAAAAACAAAATGTACACTCAATTTAGTAGATACCCAACATCTTTGAGAAACAGTGATCACACATAGTGATTTACTTGTGTTTATTCTTTTCAAGAAAGTGCTTAAATTTAAGCTATTGTGCATATTCATTAATCAAAATAAATAGGTAAACGTTTTTGTGTTTATATCACTATGTCCCACCATACCAAAAAAGACTAATATGAATCAGTAATTATTGGGTATACTTGTGTGTGTGTATATATGTGTGTGCTCAGTCATGTCCAACTTACAAAGTAGTAATGTATAAACATTATTATATATTACTATATATTACTTATTATTACTTAATATTATATATTACTATATGAGAAGGCAATGGCACACCACTCCAGTACTCTTGCCTGGAGAATCCTGTGGACAGAGGAGCCTGGTGGGCTACAGTCCATGTACTATATATATTAATATTATATATTACTATATATATATACTATCCCAGATAGTCAGTGTTCTTATTATGTTCAGCAAGTATGTCATTATCCTGCTCTATGAGAAAGATAAAGTCAGTAGAGGATAAATAACTTACTCAAAGCAGTATAAGTGATAAGTGATCTCAGGTAGTCCTTTGCCAAGAGCCTTGCAATTAACTATTTTTCTACATAAGCTGTTCAGAATAGTATACATTTACTTACATAGTGAAAAGGTTTTAGTACTGTTATTATCATTATTTTAATTATTGGATTGGCAAAAAAGTCCATTTGGATTTTGCCATAAAATCCAATACTTTATATGAAGGGATAAAGATTGCCTCAGGTCAGTGCTGCCTTTACCAGTGCTGTCTGGGTAGGGAGGCAATCGAGAATTTCCTAGTCAGACATTCAGCATATTGTGTTATGTATCAGATTTCTGTTTTCTATTTCTGCTTTCCCTATCTTGGATTCTGTCAGGTCAGTTGTGGCATTTAAGCAATTTCAGGGTGTAGTGAACCATGGACTAAATTTCCATAAATATTCTAGATGGAGACAGGTAATATAAAGATGTCTACAGACGTGAATGCATGTGAACATGTTCATTTTAAAAGTTTCTCTAACTGTTCTACCTTTGGGGTATAAACCATGCATTAGTTATCAAGCTATCATGGCATAGTATTTTCAGTTACAGCTTATCAGTATACTACATAATTTAAGTAAGATGGTGGGAATATAAACAATAGTCCTGACATGGGGCTCCTAATTTGTTTTTCATCATAAGCAATATTTCCCCCCCATTCCCTCCAGTGGTGAAAGGAAATAAAATTCCCTATTCCAGTACTCTTAATAGAAGCTTCTCGGTCTCCAGACTTCTGAGATATACGTACTCAGATGATTGTATGTAGTTGGATCATTGAAAGCATTTTCTAATAAAAAATTTTCTCAGCATGGGTTTATTCATACTCTGGATTAAAGAGTTATTTCAAGATGTAATATATACTTACAATAAATTTATATTTGAAATCGCATTATATTTATAACATTTTTAGGTACCTTTAAGAAGGAGCTATCAATTTTAAAGGTTGAAACTGTTTCTTTAAATTTCAAGCATCCACTTGATATGCTGTGAATGATGCCTCATCTAATATATAAGCTTTTGTGTCACTATTAGCATAGATTTAAAACACTTCTCACTCTCCCCCCAAACTTTGAATTTATTTACAAAGCTCTATCACATTCTGTTGACTCGAGGAAGTGAATTAAAGTGTTTACTAATGCCATTAATGAAAATGAGGTTGTAATAAATGGAGATGCTTGTGACATGGATCATTGTACTAATGATCAATATCCACAGGTTCGCACAATTTACAGCTCTTACAAAAGAAAATTAGCTAATGCCGATTACAATTTATCAAGGTGCCATTGCTAGCTAGTGTGCTGTAAACGCATTAATAATAGCTTACAACAGGTTAGAATGTAAAAGGGTCCAAATAGTCAATTTTGCAAATGGGATGCTAATTTGGAATTTAAAGAAGTATGCAAATCATTGAGACATATGAAAGAGCAGTGTGAGGTGAATAGTTTACACATATTTTTTCTTTCCATTAGTCAACTGACACCAGTTTTTTCTCAGAATTATTTTGTTAGAGAAAGTCAAATTCTGGGAGTTTGGAGGTTTATTCAAAGCTAAATATATACTGATAATTAGGAATCAGTTCAGTTCAGTTCAGTCGCTCAGTCATGTCTGACTCTTTGCGACCCCATGAATTGCAACAGCCAGGCCTCCCTGTCCATTACCAAAGATATCTCTAAAAAAAAAAAACCTTATGTTAAAAGTAAATGTATTTTCTTATGGAATTCCTTAGAAATCAGGCTTGTTAAGCCATTGCTTTATGAGACAAAACATAAGCATTTATGAAATCTTGAAATATCATGAAATCCACTTAACTCATTCTAGTAAATAAACCTGCATAACACTCCTGCAAAGATAAACAATGTAAGTTCAATGAATGTTTATATAATCATTTGAATATTCTTTGTCCCCTGCTTGTCTTCCTAGTGTTCCCATAGATTAAATCCTTAATATGAGTCTATTTTCATCCTCAAGTGGTTTCTATTTTCTAGTTAGACTCTGACTTGCTATTAGATTCTTCCCATCAAGAGTAGTTTCAGAGAACAAGTGACGCAAACTGGGATTTTTGCATTGGGTTACTCACAATGTATAAAGGCACAAGATGGCCTCCTTGATTGTGGAAAAAGGCATGGACACATGCCTCAGTCTCTCACAGTGCTTATGTCGCTGATGCATTTCTCACCATCCTTCAGTCTCTGCTGTACTGAGATGTCCTATAACAGGTTGACAAGGAAAGATAGGTCAAACTTGGTTTACAGTTGGTGCCCATGGTGTTTTAGCATCAGATAGAAAAGCACTGCTGTAGTTGGATCCATTCAGAGTGTGGCTCTGAAGGAAGGAAATTCTTCTACGGGGAAGAATTTCAGGCAGTATACCTTATTTTGGAGGGAAGATAACCAGAGGTATAAACCTACACTGATTAATTAGCAGAGGTTTGGTGTGTGCATCAGGACTTGAGAAAAATATGATTGTTAGAAAACAGGTGAGAGGAGCTTGTTTCAGCATCACTAAAATTTACCCTGTTGGCTTTTCTTTGTAATCCATGGCTGATGATAGCAGAGGCCATGACATAACTAGGCTCACTAAAAGTAGCAAGAATCATAGAACTTGAAACCTATAGAGGCTGGGAGTCGGTGCTTACTTGACTGAAGCTTTGTGGACACACTATTGAAGAGAAGGAAAGGATCAGAGTGCCAGTCAAGAGATCTGGATCACAGAGAGTTACAGAGATGACTGATGGAAGCTGGTCGTCAAGGGAAAAAGAGATGGTCAGCCAGCAAGAATACACCTCAGCTTGTTCTACAGAAAGATGTCAATGATGGAGGATTAAGAGCTTGAGGGAAGTCATCCCAATAAAGTGTCACCATCTCTTTCCCACTTTCCTTTTATGAGATAACTTTCACACTTGGAACCCACTGAAGGGAGAGGAAACCTCATCTCCAAAAAGAAAAAAAATCTGTAATACTGTAATAACTATAAATAATAATTCCATCAGTCCTTCCCCAAGGGTATCTGTGCCTGTTAACTTGAGTAAATATACACTGGGGAAAGAGAAATGCCCAGACATCTCAAGGACCATTAGACACAGGTGCAAGTTGATATCCAGAGAACCAAGGTGTCATCATGGCTGCCTGTTAGAATGCAGGCATGTGATTCCAGCTAATAGATGAAATCCTAGCCCATGCTAAGCTTATAGAGTGTTCAGTTAAGTTTACACACCCACTTGCTAGTATTTACCCAGGCTCAGAATGTGTAATTGGGATTGGTATACTTGGTACCTGGGGTAACCCTGTGTTGTGGGATACAGGGTTATGAGGCTAGAAACCTCTGAAATGTCTGAAATTGTCCCTCTTCCCTACATAAGAAATTAAAAAAAATATATATTGTAGGGAGAAGAATGGAGGATATTGTGCTATCTTTAAATCTCTAAAGGATGCAAAGATTATAGTCCCCATCATACCTCCAAACATATTGGTGTTTAAAATATCATTCCGGTACCTGTAAAACCAAATGGGTCTTAGAGAACCAAAGTAGGCTACTACATTCTCTATGAAACAGTAGCCCAGTTTTAATATGTAGGAGAGTTTGACAATTTTTTTTTCAAAATATTTGCAACTATCTTTAATAAGTTTTGCTGATAGACACATATACACATACGCATGCATGTGTAAGTTTTCTTTGTTCACCTACAATATTTTTTTGTTAAGTCTTGCTAATTCATACATACATAATGCACACACAAATATACATATGTACATGGATGTAATAGGTTTATTTTCTTAGTTTACTTTGTATCATGAAGAGAAGAGTATCCTCTGCTTAGATCAGTGTGCCTCAGGATACTTCAGGATGTATTCATCTTGCTAGATAGCTTTGCTTCCAAATTACAGCTCCCTTTTCATAGTCTCAGATAATTTTTAATTGTCCTAATCTGTGTTGAATTCAGATACGCTAGGGCTAATATGCTTTGTATAAATTTTGCCATTGGACGCAATTGAATAAAGTTAGAATTAATAAAATTGTAGTTGGAAATCAAATGAATTCAAGATGGCATAAGGAGTAAAGTTGTGACACAATAACAAGATTGGTGGGAGAAATATCAATTACCTCAGATATGCAGATGACACCACCCTTATGGCAGAAAGCCATGAGGAGCTAAAGAGCCTCTTGATGAAAGAGAAAAAGGAAAGTAAAAAACCTGGCTTAATCATCAACATTCAAACAATGAAGATCATGGTACCAGGTCCCATCACTTCATGGCAAACGGATGGGGAAACAGTAGAAACAGTGACAGACTTTATTTCTTGGACTCCAAAATCATTGCAGATGGTGACAGCAGCCATGAAATTAAAAGATGCTGGCTTCTTGGAAGAAAAGTTATGACCAACCTAGACAGCATATTAAAAAGCAGAGATACTATTTTGCTGATAAAGGTCTGTCTAGTCAAAGTTATGTTTTTTCCAATATTCATGTATGGATGAGAAAGTTGGACCATAAAGAAAGCTGAGTGCTGAAGAATTGATGCTTTTAACTGTGTTGTTGGAGATTCTTGAGAGTCCCTTGGACTGCAGGATCAAACCAACCAGTCAATCCTAAAGGAAATCAATCCTGAATATTCATTGGAAGGGCTGATGCTGAAGCTGAAGCTCCAGTACTTTGGCCACCTGATGGTAAGAACTGACTCATTAGAAAAGACCCTGATGCTGGGAAGATTGAAGGCAGGAGGAGACAGGGACGACAGAGGATGAAATGGTTGGATGGCATCACCGAGTAGATGGACATGAGTTTGAGTAAGTTTCTGGAATTTGTGAAGGACAGGGAAACCTGGCATGCTGCAGTCCATGGGGTCACAAAGAGTTGGACATGACTGAGCAACTGAACTGAACTGAAACAAGGATCACTTTAAGTGAGGGATTAATATAATGAGAATCACATTTCATTTTCAAAGGGCAGCTTGGCAACTGAGAGCTTTCAGAGAAATCTAGCTTAAAAAGAATCAATTAGGATGGATTCAGGATGAATTGCACAGGTATGCATTCTCAGGGCAAAAAGAAAACCTCAAATTAGAACACATAATTGAAGAATACTAAATTATATAGTTAAGTTTATCAGAAATAAAGCTGATCATAAATATTTGCCATCAGCTTATATTTTCATTGTGAGTTATTTTTATTCTATCTGTGCTACCAGTAAAAATGTTGGAATAGGGAGGTAGGTTCGAGGGTCTGGACATATGTATACCTGTGGCTGATTCATGTTAATGAATAGCAGAAACAAATACAATATTGTAAAGCAATTATCCCACAATTAAAAATACATTAAAAAGTTTGGACAAAGGTAAGTTATCACTGGAACAGTTGTCTTTTCTGTATAACTTCAGAAAAAAAAATTTTTATTACACAGTATATATGCAGCTGTAAAGACATCAACCTTTTCCTCCACAACTGAGTTTTCACTGCTTTATATTGACCACTCTTTCATGAAAAGTGAAGAATTCATATGACTTACTTTAGTGGGGGAACTTGATAAAAATTTGTCATACGCTATCCACCATGTCTTTTCAGTTCAGTTCAGTCGCGCAGTCGTGTCCGACTCTTTGCGACCCCAAGAATCGCAGCAGGCCTGGCCTCCCTGTCCATCACCAACTCCCAGAGTTCACACAGACTCACGTCCATTGAGTCTGTGATGCCATCCAGCCATCTCATCCTCGGTCGTCCCTTTCTCCTCCTGCCCCCAATCCCTCCCAGCATCAGGGTCTTTTCCAATGAGTCAACTCTTCGCATAAGGTGCCCAAAGTACTGGAGCTTCAGTTTTAGCATCATTCCTTCCAAAGAAATCCCAGGGTTGATCTCCTTCAGAATGGACTGGTTGGATCTCCTTGCAGTCCAAGGGACTCTCAAGAGTCTTCTCCAACACCACAGTTCAAAAGCATCAATTCTTCGGCGCTCAGCCTTCTTCACAGTCCAACTCTCACATCCATACATGACCACAGGAAAAACCATAGCCTTGACTAGACGGACCTTAGTCGGCAAAGTAATGTCTCTGCTTTTGAATATACTATCTAGGTTGGTCATAACTTTTCTTCCAAGGAGTAAGCGCCTTTTAATTTCATGGCTGCAGTCACCATCTGCAGTGATTTTGGAGCCCAAAAAAACAAAGTCTGACACTGTTTCTACTGTTTCCCCATCTATTTCCCATGAAGTGATGGGGCCAGATGCCATGATCTTCGTTTTCTGAATGTTGAGCTTTAAGCCAACTTTTCCACTCTCCTCTTTCACTTTCAACAAGAGGCTTTTTAGCTCCTCTTCACTTTCTGCCATAAGGGTGGTGTCATCTGCATATCTGAGATTATTGATATTTCTCCCAGCAATCTTGATTCCAGCTTGTGTTTCTTCCAGTCCAGCATTTCTCATGATGTACTCTGCATAGAAGTTAAATAAGCAGGGTGACAATATACAGCCTTGACGTACTCCTTTTCCTATTTGGAACCAGTCTGTTGTTCCATGTCCAGTTCTAACTGTTGCTTCCTGACCTGCATACAGATTTCTCAAGAGGCAGGTCAGGTGGTCTGGTATTCCCATCTCTTTCAGAATTTTCCACAGTTTACTGTGATCCACACAGTCAAAGGCTTTGGCATAGTCAATAAAAGTATAAAGGAATTTGGGAGGAACAGGGGTAGATTTGATCGATAGTAACGTAAAAAATGTGGCCAATCCTTTCCTAAAAATTAAAAAGTATAAAATTGGGCAGAATGGTTGAAAACAACCATAATGTGTTCCCCGAAAAACGATGAAACAAACGGAGAGGCATGCATTTAGAAAAACTGCCAACAGTTTCAGTAAGAGTAGCAAAGTCTATGACATTCTTTCCTGGTACTGGTCTAATCAAGTCCACCCAACTTTTGGCAGCAAGCATGGTAGTGTGACCGGGTGGCCTCTGGCCATGAGAATCAGTCTTGCTGCGAGAGGGGGTGGGTTCCCTTTGGACCAATATAATTGAAAACTCACATGGGTGACATTATTAGTAAAATTTACTAACTCATAGGAAATGAGATGAAGGTTATACATCTGTCAGCCAGAAGTCACAGTCACAGTTGGGGCAAGCTACAGACCTGCCAGAAATTTAGTGAGCAGAGCTTAGAATGATAGGTCCACATAGAAGTCACCCAAACCTCTCTGACTGATAGAAACCTACTCACACGCAGAGGGAGAACTGAGAAAGCCTGGTGTCCAGTTGAAGCCACGGAAGACAGAAAAATGGCTCGAGTTTAAATGAGATTCGCCATAGACATATACACATAGGACTTGGGTTTTTGGGGTATAGTGTGTGCATGCCCAAATCAGTAGCTGACCACTAAAAGATGAAGTAGAATTAATAATGCAAAATAAATGGCCAATGTTAAGGGGAAAACAGCAACAAAAAATTATCTTCAGTTCATTCAGTCGTGTCCGACTCTGCGACCTCATGAATTGCAGCACGCCAGGCCTCCCTGTCCATCACCAACTCCCAGAGTTCACTCAGACTCATGTTCATCGAGTCAGTGATACAGTCCAGCCATCTCATCCTCGGTCGTCCCTTTCTCCTCCTGCCCCCAACGCCTCCCAGCATCAGAGTCTTTTCCAATGAGTCAACTCTTCGCATGAGGTGGCCAAAGTACTGGAGTTTCAGCTTTAGCATCCTTCCTTCCAAACAAATCCCAGGGCCGATCTCCTTCAAAATGGACTGGTTGGATCTCCTTGCAGTCCAAGGGACTCTCAAGATTCTTCTCCAACACCACAGTTCAAAAGCATCAACTCTTTGGCACTGGCACTCAGCTTTCTTCACAGTCCAACTCTCACATCCATACATGACCACTGGAAAAAGCATAGCCTTGGCTAGACGGACCTTTGCTGGCAAAGTAGTGTCTCTGCTTTTCAATATGCTATCTAGGTTGGTCATAACTTTCCTTCAAAGAGTAAGCATCTTTTAATTTCATGGCTGCAGTCACCATCTGCAGTGATTTTGGAGCCCAGAAAAACAAAGTCTGACACTGTTTCCACAGTTTCCCTATCTATTTCCCATGAAGTGATGGGACCAGATGCCATGATCTTCGTTTTCTGAATGTTGAGCTTTAAGCCAACTTTTCCACTCTGCTCTTTCACTTTCTTCAAGAGGCTTTTTAGTTACTTTTCATTTTCTGCCCTAAGGGTGGTGTCATCTGCATATCTGAGGTTATTGATATTTCTCCTGGCAATCTTGATTCCAGCTTGTGCTTCTTCCAGCCCAGTGTTTCTCATGATGTACTCTGCATATAAGTAAATAAGCAGAGTGATAATATACAGCCTTGACTTACTCCTTTTCCTATTTGGAACCAGTCTATTGTTCCATGTCCAGTTCTAACTGTTGCTTCCTGACCTGCATATAATTTAGCTGAATGTTGAAATGAGTAGAAAGGGCATCAAAGCAATTGTTAGAAATATGCTTAAAGTACTTCAAAAATTATGCTTCAAAAATTAAAGATATATTTGTAATGCTTCAAAAATTAAAGATATATTTGTAATGCTTCAAAAATTAAAGATATATTTGTAATGACTTAATAAATAGGAAATCTTAAAGGAGAAGTAAAAATAAAAAATGGATATCCTATAGTTGAATAGTGTAATTCTAGAGTTGAAAAATTTCGTAGATTAATTCAATGGTGGATATATGATAGCAGAAAAATTGTAATGAATAAATAGGAAGATAGAGCAGTAGAAATTCTTTAGCCTGAAGAATAAAGAGTAAAACAATTGAAGAAAAAGAGACACAAGTGGGTAGAAACACTAGCTTTTTCTTATTTTTTTAGCTTAGAATAAATCTGAGGGTCATTCCTCACATTCCTCCAAGGTTCAGAAGAGAAACTGGGCCCCTTCATAATACTATTTATTGGCAGCCTTCCCTTCCTTAATTCACTTCTTCAATCACTTAGTGGGTGTTGCCCAATCATCTACTGTTCATGATGTACTCTGCATATAAGTAAATAAGCAGAGTGATAATATACAGCCTTGACTTACTCCTTTTCCTATTTGGAACCAGTCTATTGTTCCATGTCCAGTTCTAACTGTTGCTTCCTGACCTGCATATAATTTAGCTGAATGTTGAAATGAGTAGAAAGGGCATCAAAGCAATTGTTAGAAATATGCTTAAAGTACTTCAAAAATTATGCTTCAAAAATTAAAGATATATTTGTAATGCTTCAAAAATTAAAGATATATTTGTAATGCTTCAAAAATTAAAGATATATTTGTAATGACTTAATAAATAGGAAATCTTAAAGGAGAAGTAAAAATAAAAAATGGATATCCTATAGTTGAATAGTGTAATTCTAGAGTTGAAAAATTTCGTAGATTAATTCAATGGTGGATATATGATAGCAGAAAAATTGTAATGAATAAATAGGAAGATAGAGCAGTAGAAATTCTTTAGCCTGAAGAATAAAGAGTAAAACAATTGAAGAAAAAGAGACACAAGTGGGTAGAAACACTAGCTTTTTCTTATTTTTTTAGCTTAGAATAAATCTGAGGGTCATTCCTCACATTCCTCCAAGGTTCAGAAGAGAAACTGGGCCCCTTCATAATACTATTTATTGGCAGCCTTCCCTTCCTTAATTCACTTCTTCAATCACTTAGTGGGTGTGCCCAATCATCTACTGGTGTACAACTAATTGTCCTCAAATACTTTGTAAACTTTTAGAAGATTTCAAACCTACCTAACAGTATATAAAACAGCCTATAATTATTTAAATTATTTGCCTACTTATTTATTGTCTGCATTTTTCTACTGGAATATAAGCTGAATGATGGAAAACATCTTGTTTCTCTGAATTCATGCTTTCTCCCAAGCCATCATAGTAAATGCTTCACTAAATTCTTGTTGAATCAGTGAGTGAACATATAGTAAATATCTACTTTTATTTTTATTGTGCTTTCTATGATTATTGTATGTCCTCTAGTCTTTTTTTGTTTTGTTATGTTTCATTTTGTTGTTAAAATGAGAAAAGACACAATTTATATTGAACTGAAAGATGGCCTGTGTTAAAGCATGAACCACTCAGTGGCCTTTGCCTCCGTTAGCTTTTCAAGGTTCCTTTCAGTCCCTCACACCAAATCTTTTGTTACAGAGTTAGAGGATTCTCTTACAGAATAATCCCTGGTAAAGATTTTTCAACCCCAGTTTAAAAATCACAGCTTGATGAGCTACAAAGGAAATTGTTTTCCTCTGAAGGCTATACAGCATTTGTGAAAAATACCATTTTATCTCATTAAAGGCTGATCATCTCTACACAATAAAAGCTGTGCATCTAAAATTCATAGTCTGTTTTGTAAATGGCAGAACCATAGGGATGAAGAACAGAATATCATTTGCTGGCTGACAGTGGGCTCAGGGGTGACTACAAAGGAACAATTTATGGGGACATTTTTGGTCTTCACTCAATAATGTTTTATGCACTTGTGAGAATTCATACAGCTATAAATCAAAATAAGTTAATTTTACTGTGTTTGCATTAGAATATTATGGTCTATAATATTTTATCAGTCAATGTTGAAGTCTCCAAATGCATTTGAAACAAAAAAAAATGAAAATGGAAATTTTTGACTAAGGTCAACTTAATGAAATTTATCAGATTTAGAAAATAGCCAAAATCCTTTTTACATAGAAAAGGCATTTTGAATACCTTCTGTATTTAGTGCCATCATCAATATGAATATTTTTAACTGGACTGAATATATTCTTCCTTAAGTTATTTTGGTCCTTTGCCTCTCACTGTACCTTATTGAAGGTTACAGAGTCACAATAGTTAAACAATTCTAACACTTCTAACAGCTGTAGAGTATTCTGCTTTTTCTCAGCTTTACTTCCCTTCTCAGAATGACTGTTTCTCCTAATTTTATCCCAGGAGATTGGAAGATTAAAATGAGAAACCTGAGTGATTTATGCGTATCTCTTTGTCTCTGTCTCTCTTATCTTCCTCTGTCCCTGTTTCTGTCTTTCATTTTCCTCAGACTCACAAAGACCAAAACAATCACATGGGGGTTTCCCGGGTGGCACCAGTAGAAAAGAATCCACTGGGCAAAGCAGGAGACACAATAGATGTGGGTTCGATCCCTGGGTTGAGAAAATCCCTGGAGTAAGAACTGGCAACCCACTCCAGTATTTGTGCCTGCAAAATTCCATGGACAGAGGAGCCAGGCAGGCTAAAGTCCATGGGGTTGCAAAGAGTCAGACACGACTGAGCGCACGTGAGCAAACACATGCCACACAAAAACAATCATAAAATTCTTTAGGTATCATTTCAAGCAAAATTCAGAGAAAGTCACTCTAAGCACCTCCCCTTCCCCCCAAAAAACACTGTTAAGATCTGCTTATAAGTACCTTATAGTTTTTATCTTTTAAATTTTTTGTTGTCTATTTCATTTATTTGTAATTGGACAATTTCTTCATACTGTTGTGTTAGTTTCTGCTGTACAACAACATGCTGCTGCTGCTAAGTCGCCTCAGTCGTGTCCGACTCTGTACGACCTCATAGACGGCAGCCCACCAGGCTCCTCTGTCCCTGGGATTCTCTAGGCAAGAATACATGAATCAGCTATAAATATATATATATTCCCTCACTCTGAGCCTCCCTCCCACCCCCACCTTATAGTTTTTAAGTGGAATTATAGTAGATCCCAAAGGGACTGTTGGTGTTTAGCTGTTAAAACCTGTAAGGATTACAGTTTCAGTTATACGGTCACCCATGGAACGACTTCTAATAAGGGAGATCATGAAGGCGTAAACCTTTAGATCTGAACCTTTTTTAACTTTGTATTTCGATTTTTTTTTTTTTTTTTTGTAGTTACAGGATTTCCATAAAACTAGGAGAAGGCAATGGCAACCTACTCCAGTACTCTTGCCTGGAAAATCCCTTGGACGGAGGAGCCTGGTGGGCTGCAGTCCATGAGGTCGCTAAGAGTCGGACACGACTGAGCGACTTCACTTTCACTTTCATGCACTGGAGAAGGAAATGGCAACCCACTCCAGTGTTCTTGCCTGGAGAATCCCAGGGATGGGGGAGCCTGGTGGGCTGTCGTCTCTGGGGTTGCACAGAGTCGGACACGACTGAAGCGACTTAGCTGCAGTAGCAGCAGCAGCTGAGTTCTCTAGCAACAGATGTAAATTACTTGGGACAAAAACTGCTGAAAAATGTTTCAAAGATGCAGTATATTCAGCTTTACTTAGATCCTTTCCTGATAAAAGTTTTTCAATTATTTCTAAATCAATCAATAGTGATTCAGTTACCTAATGCTGTGTAGAAAACTGTCTCACAACTTAGTGATTTACATCAATATTATGATTTCTCATGACTGCATGACTTGGCTGGACTGAGTTTTGCTGGTTTCACCTGATTGTACTCATGCGACTGTGTCCAGATGAAGAATCACTGGAATAAATGGTCCCTCACAATTTTGACATTGGTGTCGAGTATCCTCTGAGACACCTTCAGTTCTCCTTGAAGGCTTCCATCCTTAAATGGCAGTCTCGGGTCAGCATTCAAAGAAGGTAGAAAGAAAAGTCATAATACCTCCTGAAGACTAAGCTTTGCACTTTGCACAGGGTTTTTTTTTTTTTTTTTTTTTTTTCTGTAACACTCTGGTCAAGGAAGTCATAAATCCATTGTAGTAAAACGAGTTGGACCAGTTGACTGCTCTGCTTGAAGGAAGTGCTACACAATATAATTTGGCCATGCTTTCAATCAGATGGTCTTAGCATACCTCGTTAATATGATCTCAGAGCCTCAGAGTGTCACCCATTCTAATTATATGAAAGATAATCTTTTATATCTGCTGAGTCATTGTTATTGGTCACCTACTCATATGTATTCTCAGAATTTTGTTTGATCATGCTATGCCTCTACATAACCCATTTGATTAAATCATCACCTGTGTTTCAGGCATTAATACTTTTAAATACATAATTGCATACTCTCCCTGGCTCACACTGCTACTACTCTTTACTGTTTTACTTAAATGTTATTGGTGTCAGACTCTTGGCATGAATAATATACTAATGGCCCTGGGAGACAATATTATATTATCCCTATTTGACAGTTGAAGAAACTGAGGATGTTAAGGAGCATTTCATACTGGCATACACGGGATTCTTTCTGTCCTCCAAGTCTGTACTTCACAAAAAAAGATGATGATATACTGCCACACCATGGTAAGAATATTGTTCTCACAAACTGATCTATCATTTTTTTCCAGTTTCATAGTCAAAACCACTGTAACTACAAGCCTAATCTTAATGTTGATGACTCACTTTATTTTAATCATGTACTCATTACTATAGAAAACTATCCTTTACATAATAGGTTCTGGGACCAGAATCTGGCTAATTCCTTGAGACCATTGGTTTTTCCAGTGGGATGGCTAAGAGAAGTGCATCTTGTGAGTAGTCTCTAAAAACCATGCCAAGCAGAGGCAGAGTCAAAAAACTCCAACCTAGAAGTCATAGAGCAGAGGCTTTTGGGGCAGGGCTGAAACCAGAGAACACAAGGGAACCCAATGGAAGAACCAAAGGCCCGTGAAGTTGGGAATAAATGAAAAATGTATGAGGAAGATCTAGGTATTAAGGTAGTTTATGGAAATCCTAAAAAAAAAAAAAAAAAAAAACCAGATATTTAAACCAGAGATTGAGTCACAGCATGAAGCAAGATGCACTAGTGGTTTCTGAAGGAATTTAATATCTTTGTACATGAAGCTGAAATTAAAAGATGCTTGGCACCTTGGAAGAAAACCTATGACCAACCTAGACAGCATCTTAAAAAACAGAGACATTACTTTGCTGACAAAGTTCCATCTAATCAAAGCTGTGGTTTTTCCAGTAGTCATGTATTGATGTGAGAGTTTGACTATAAAGAAAGCTGAGTGTGAAGGATTGATGCTTTTGAACTGTGGTGTTGGAGAAAACTCTTGAGAGTCCCTTGGACTGCAAGGAGATCCAACCAGTGAATCCTAAAGGAAATCAGTCCTGAATATTCATTGGAAGGACTGATACTGAAGCTAAAACTCCAATGCATTGGCCACCTGATGAGAAGAACTGACTCATTGGAAAAGACCCTGATGCTGGGAAAGATTGAATGCAGGAAGAGACGGGGACAACAGAAGGTGAGATGGTTGGATCGCATCACTGACTTGATGGACATAGATCTGAGCAAGCTTCGGGAATTGGTACTGGACAGAGAAGCCTGGTGTGCTCCAATACATGGGGGTCATAAAGAGCTGGACATGACTGGGCAACTGAACTGAACTGTATAAACATAAGGGATTTGATTTAGGTCATACCTGAATGGTCAAGTGGTTTTCCCTACTTTCTTCTATTTAAGTCTGAATTTGATAATAAGGAATTCATAATCTGATCCACAGTCCTCTCCTAGTCTAGTTTGTGCTGACTGTATAGAGCTTCTTTGGCTGCAGAGATTTCAGTATTGAACATCTGGTGATGTCCATGTGCAGAGTCTTCTCTTGTATTGTTGGAAGAGGGTGTTTGCTATGACCAGTGCGTTCTCTTGGCAGAACTCTGTTAACCTTCGATCTGTACTTCAAGGCCAAATTTGCCTGTTACTCCAGGTATCTCTTGACTTCCTACTTCTACAGTCCAGTCCCCTGTGATAAAAAGGACATCTTTTTTGGGTGTTAGTTCTAGAATGTCTTATAGGTCTTCATAGAACTGTTCAGCTTCTTCAGCATTACTGGTCGGGATATAACTTGGTTTACTGTGATAGTGAATGATTGCCTTCGAAACGAACAGAGATCATTCTGTCGTTTTTGAAATTGCATCCAGTACTGTATTTCAGACTCTTTTGCTGACTATGATGACTCCATTTCTTCTAAGGGATTCTTTCCCACAGTAGTAGATATAATGGTCATCTGAGTTAAATTCACCCATTTCAGTCCATTTTAGTTCACTTATTCCTAAAATGTCAATGTTCACTCTTGCCATCTCCTATTTGACCACTTCCAATTTGCTTTGATTCATGGACCTAACATTCCAGATTCCTATGCAGTATTGCTCTTTACAGCATTGGAGTTAACTTCCATCACCAGTCATATGCACAACTGGCTTGGATTGTATTAAACTCTGGTAGTTTTTAAGGAAGGACAGCAATGGTTCCTCACTGCAAATCTTTCAAAACAGATTTCAGCAATAGTGGTTTTTATGGACCATGAGTCTAACGCAGTAATGGTGTTCCTTTACCCCATACTGGATCTGCGGACCATCTCCTTTATGAGCTCTCAATAGAAAATAAATGATTCAGAAAAGATATTCCTATTACTAAAAATCAAATAAAAGACATATGGTGATAATAGGTGGCTACATAGACTTGAAATGAGCCATGTGTACAGTAGCTATTGGTTTCCATGATTTGGTTGTAGAAACCTTGTGCAGGTGGCTCAGGTGCCATACTCATATGTTAAATTCCCCAACTCGGCTAAAACAGTGATAGTAAGAGCGCACATATTTCAGCGCCCACATCTTTGGACAGTGAAGAAAGGGCACAACCATTTTCTCATTTTAGTCAGATGTTTGAGATTTCAGAAGCATAGTATTCAAGCATATATACACTTCTCAAACACACACACACACACACACACACACACACACACACACATATAAAGTATCAAAACCAAAACTCAAACGCAACTTCAGGAAGAAAATCCTGAGAAAAATGTGAGAACTATCTGCTGCTTTGCTCATGATCTGGTTTTCGGCAGTATTTCCATGAATAGGAGATGGCAGCCTGCAGTGCTTGACAGGGTCTGGAAGCATCAAGAAGGAATTGATTGCATTGTGTGTCTCAGGAAGGCATTGAGGCCTCTCACTTCACTGAGCAAAGGTCAACTTGTTTCCATGTGCTCTGGGTGATTTCAGAATGAGACTTCACAACATAAGATATTCTCAGGTGTTCTTTGAATTCACCTTCTACCACTGGTGCTGGTACTTCTTCCTTATTGGTTCTCCAAGAACAAGCTGTGATGTGTGCTAGAATATGAAGTGACACCATTCTTCCCATCATCCTCCCCTCTTCCTCCTTCACTGAACCAGACTACCATCTCCTTCTTTTATGTTAGAGTAAAAATTTCAGTAACTAATGGGAATATTTAAGGTAGTTGCATAAATGAATATATAAAACTGCCTGATGAAAAATCTTAAGTAATTAAGTAAGTTCAGTCACTCAGTCATGTCCGACTCTTTGCGACCCCATGAATCCCAGCACGCCAGGCCTCCCTGTCCATCACCAACTCCCAGAGTTCACTCAGACTCACGTCCATTGAGTCCATGATGCCATCCAGCCATCTCATCCTCGGTCGTCCCCTTCTCCTCCTGCCCCCAATCCCTCCCAGCATCAGGGTCTTTTCCAATGAGTCAACTCTTCGCATAAGGTGGCCAAAGTACTGGAGCTTCAGTTTTAGCATCATTCCTTCCAAAGAAATCCCAGGGTTGATCTCCTTCAGAATGGACTGGTTGGATCTCCTTGCAGTCCAAGGGACTCTCAAGAGTCTTCTCCAACACCACAGTTCAAAAGCATCAATTCTGCAGCGCTCAGCCTTCTTCACAGTCCAACTCTCACATCCATACATGACCACAGGAAAAACCATAGCCTTGACTAGATGGACCTTAGTCGGCAAAGTAATGTCTCTGCTTTTGAATGTGCTATCTAGGTTGGTCATAACTTTTCTTCCAAGGAGTAAGCATCTTTTAATTTCATGGCTGCAGTTACCATCTGCAGTGATTTTGGAGTCCAAAATTCAGTTTTAGCATCATTCCTTCCAAAGAAATCCCACGGTTGATCTCCCTCAGAATGGACTGGTTGGATCTCCTTGCAGTCCAAGGGACTCTCAAGAGTCTTCTCCAACACCACAGTTCAAAAGCATCAATTCTGCAGCGCTCAGCCTTCTTCACAGTCCAACTCTCACATCCATACATGACCACAGGAAAAACCATAGCCTTGACTAGATGGACCTTAGTCGGCAAAGTAATGTCTCTGCTTTTGAATGTGCTATCTAGGTTGGTCATAACTTTTCTTCCAAGGAGTAAGCATCTTTTAATTTCATGGCTGCAGTTACCATCTGCAGTGATTTTGGAGTCCAAAAGAATAAAGTCTGACACTGTTTCTACTGTTTCCCCATCTATTTCCCACGAAGTGATGGGGCCAGATGCCATGATCTTCATTTTCTGAATGTTGAGCTTTAAGTCAACTTTTTCACTCTCCTCTTTCACTTTCAACAAGAGGCTTTTTAGCTCCTCTTCACTTTCTGCCATAAAGGTGGTGTCATCTGCATATCTGATGAAAAATCTTAGGGAGCGGTAAATGCTCTTGCAAACTGGAGAATGCATGCATCAAATAAAACCCTTAAATCCTAGGTTTTCTGGTTCACATTATAAAAGTTTTGCTTTTGTTCTTGGTCTGTTATTTATTAGGAAAGCTAAAAAAAATTAACCTACAATAGGCTATTGTTGCATGTGGGTCAAGAATTAGAAACCTATCTCCAACAGATTGTGATAGTTTGTGAGATATAAACTGCATATGCCTTAAAGAAAGGAGCTGTTATAATAGGTCAATAATAAAATCTGTCTGCATAAGCATTCATTCAAAAATGTATCAAAAAGTGATATTCTGTGAGAACTGTAATATCCACAATTCTAAACTAAGATTTTAGGAATAACTATTGAAAACAATATTGAAATATTTTTGAATGTCAAAAAATTTTTTGAATGAATATTGAAAATATTGTAACATCTGTAAATACATTGTTTCATCTGATTTCTCAGTTTTTCTGAGAGGAGGGTGTAAGAAAACAATGATTCTTTGCATTTATCTTCTACTTCCAATATTCTATTTTCTATTCGGGTTTATGTTTAGGAGGAACTTTAAAATATTTTAATTCAGTTCTCATTCTGCTTTTCCATTCTTCTCATTGAAACCGCAGTATCTTCACAACATTTATACAACTTTTTTAGCCTCAAGTCTTCTCCATGAAACAAGAACCATTTTACTTTTTCATTTTAGAAAGCATTGTACCTCCTTTTCCTACTGTAGAAATGGAATAATAATAACATTTATCTTGCAGGATTAAATTAAATTTTAAAAAGTTACCTTGCATTACATAGGTAGGAAAGTATCACATAATTGCAATCAAAAATTGCTATCATAATTATCATTATCAGAATCTACTGAGAACCACTAGTATCTAGTCAGTAAGAGAGACTGTCTTTCCTCACTTTGAATGCTGTGACAGCCTGGTTGTTAATTCTATGAAAACTCTGCTAACTCTTGCCTGTCCTCCTAACTTACGTTTATCAACACCTAAGTCAGAAGTTTTGAGAGAGGCCATTAGTTACACTCTGTCAGTGGTGTGTAATCCCCCTTTTCTCTGCTGCATCCAAGGGAATCTAAAATGCAACACCATCCTGATGGAATCTAAACTGAGAAAATGTGTCCGCATTGTCAGCCTCCCAAAAGACACAGACAAAAACTGTCTTCTTCATCTAAAGAAAGTTAGTAAAAGTGCCTGGTCATGTTAGAATTAGGTAAATATTTTTAAATCTAAAGAACCATTTAATATTAATACTGTAATGGGTGTATGTGTGTGTGTAGGTAGATAGAGTGGTGGTAGAAAAACTTAAGTCAAAGATACCAAGTACTTGGGGCTCTTACTGTTGACTTCAGACCATCCTGGAGAAAATGGTCCATTTTGCCATGCTTTCCGCCATGCTTTTTCTTTCTTTCTTTCTTTTTTTTTTTTTTAATGCTTAAAGCATAATAGGCAGTTAGTAATTTTCTTGCTGCCTTCTATTCCTAGGAAATATTCAATCTCTGGGTATACATTCACTTTCTATTTTTGTTAAATCTGTTATGATTTTTTTTAAATAATTGCCTGCAGCAGAGCTGTATATCAGAGCTGGCATATTGATTTTAGTGTGGAAATTCTAAAGTTACCTACTCTATAAATGGCTACTCTGTTCTATTATAAAATGATGCCACTGGCTACAACCATCGCTCTCTTCCTGCCTCTATCATTCTTGCTTGATGGGTTCCCTCTCTCTTTTTTCAACTCATACTCAATTCTGTTAGCTCAGTCAATGCGAGAAGGGTTAGATTATTCCTTCTTCCAAATCCCAATATCAGATCGGCAAGAATACGATAGTATGGGTGGAGAGATCAGACAAAATTTCAAGACTCAGAGGTTTCTAAGTGACCTGGGGAGGGAAACACGTTAGAGAGTTGGGAGATTATATCAGTAGAGACATAAGGAGAATTTTTAATTTATGCTCATTAGTTTTTCCTTCAATCATTTCTCTAGCTATTCATCTACAGTCTCATTCAACCTTAAGCAATGGAGATGAAATATAATTTTTATCTCCCCAACATATCTAGGACTACAAATACTTTTATAATCCATGTCAATGCAGTGTAATTAAGTAGCATAATTTTCTATCGCTTTTTTTTTTATGTGATCCTCAGGTTTTACACACTTCTTCAAGACAATAATCTGTACTTCTGCTAGGTTTTAGTATGTGTCATGTTTGATATCAAGAGGACTGCTCATAAAACTGATTAATTATTTAAGTGTTGTCAGCCTATAATCAGAGGTTTTTTGTTTTTTTTTTTTGTGAACAGATAACTCTCTCTCCCCGAAGCGTGTAACATATCAAATAGTGTTTGTAAAACATGGCTAAGAAATAGCTTACTTATCGACAGCATGAGAGGGTATTTTATATATGCATATATAAGTTCAGTTCAGTTGCTCAGTCATATACAACTCTTTGCAATCCCATGAACTGCAGCACACCAAGCCTCCCTGTCCTTTACCAACTCCTGGAGTTTACTCAAACTCATGTTCATTGAGTCAGTGATGCCATCCAACCATCTCATTGTCTGTCATCCCCTTCTCCTGCCCTCAGTCTTTCCCAGCATCAGGGTCTTTTCAAATGAGTCAGTTCTTCACATCAGGTGGCCAAAGTATTGGAGTTTCAGCTTCAACATCAGTCCTTCCAACAAACACCCAAGACAGATCTCCTTTCTGATGGACTGGCTGGATCTCCTTGCAGTCCAAGGGACTCTCAAAGTCTTCTCCAACACCACAGTTCAAAAGCATCAATTCTTCAGCGATCAGCTTTCTTTAAAGCCCAACTCTCACATCCATACATGACTACTGAAAAAACCATTGCCCTGACTAGATGGACCTTTGTTGGCAAAGTAATGTCTCTGCTTTTTAATATGCTGTCTAGGTTACTCATAACTTTCCTTCCAAGCAGTAAGTGTCTTTTAATTTCATGGCTGCAATATATATACACACACATTAGCATGGGCTACCCAGATGCCTCAGAGGATAAAGAATCCGCCTGCGATGCGGAACACGTAGGTTCAATCCCTGGGTTGAGAAGATACCCTGGAGGAGGACATGGCAGCCCACTACAATATTCTTGTCTGGAGAATCCACATGGACAGAGGAGCATGGTTGGCTACAGTCCATGGGATTGCACAGAGTCAGACATGACAGAGCAACTAAGCATGGCACATATACATTCAGTTCAGATCAGTCGCTCAGTCATATTCGGTTCTTTGCGACCCCATGAACCGCAGCATGCCAGGCCTCCCTGTCCATCACCAACTCCTGGAGTTTACCCAAACTCATGTCCATTGAGTCGGTGATGCCATCCAACCATTTCATCTTCTGTCATCCCCTTCTCCTCCTGCCCTCAATCTTTCCCAGCACCAGGGTCTTTTCAAATGAGTCAGTTTTTCATATCAGGTGACCAAAGCATTGGAGTTTCAGCTTCAACATCAGTCCTTCCAATGAACAGCCAGGACTGATCTCCCTCGTGATGGACTAGTTGGATCTCCTTGCAGTCCAAGGGACTCTCGAGTCTTCTCCAACACCATAGTTCAAAAGCATCAATTCTTCAGCGCTCAGCTTTCTTTCTTTATTTTTTATTTATTTATTTTACTTTACAATACTGTATTGGTTTTGCCATATATTGACATGAATCCACCACAGGTGTACATGAGTTCCCAACCCTGAAACCCCCTCCCATCACCCTCCCCATATCATCTCTCT
>SJXQ01007985.1:0-50775 GCA_006408695.1 Aepyceros melampus | reverse complement strand
CAGTGATTTTGGAGCCCCTCAAAATAAAGTCTGATACTGTTTCCACTGTTTCCCCATCTGGTTCCTATGAAGTGATGGGGCCAGATGCCATGATCTTCGTTTTCTGAATGTTGAGCTTTAAGCAAACTTTTTCATTTTTACCAAGAGTCTCTTTAGCTCCTCTTCACTTTCTGCCATAAGGGTGGTGTCATCTGCATATCTGAAGTTATTGATATTTCTCCTGGCAATCTTGATTCCAGCTTGTGTTTCATCCAGCCCAGCATTTCTCATGATGTAATCTGTATATAAGTTAAGTAAGCAGGGTGACAATATACAGCCTTGACATACTCCTTTTCCTATATGGAGCCAGTCTGTTGTTCCATGTCCAGTTCTAACTGTTCCTTCCTGGCCTGCATACAGATTTCTCAAGAGGCAGGTCAGGTGGTCTGGTATTTCCATCTCTTTCAAAATTTTCCACAATTTATTGTGATCCACACAGTCAAAGGCTTTGGCTTAGACATTAAAGCAGAAATAGATGTTTTTCTGTAACTCTTTTGCTTTTTTGATGATCCAGCAGATGTTGGCAATTTGATCTCTGGTTCCTGTGCCTTTTCTAAAACCAGCTTGAACATCTGGAAGTTTACGGTTCATGTATTGTTGAAGCCTGGCTTGGAGAATTTTGAGCATTACTTTGCTAGCATGTGAGATGACTGCACTTGTGCGGTAGTTTAAGCATTCTTTGGCATTGCCTTTCTCAGGGATTGTAGTGAAAACTGATCTTTTCTAGTCCTGTGGCCACTGCCACATTTTCCAATTTTGCCTGCATATTGAGTGGAATACTTCCACAGCATCATCTTTTAGGGTTTGAAATAGCTCAATTGGAATTCCATCAGCTCCACTAGCTTTGTTCAAAGTAATGTTTCCTAAGGCCCACTTGACTTTGTATTCTGGGATGCCTGGCTCTAGGTGAGTGATCACACCATCATGATTATCTGGGTCATGGAAATCTCTTCTGTGTATTCTTGTCACCTCTTCTTCTTCTTTTTTAAAAGAACTCAAGAGGAGAACAGTCTATTTTATTTACATACCTAGATACATTCCATTTCTCATATATTTCTTTCATTCCTGGTGTTTCAAGTTTCCCTCTAATATCATTTCCTTTCTTTCTGAAAAAGAAGTGAAGTGAAGTGAAGTAAATTCGCTCAGTCGTGTCCGACTCTTTGCGACCCCATGGACTGTAGCCCACCAGGCTCCTCCCTCCATGGGATTCTCCAGGCAAGAGTACTGGAGTGGGTTGCCATTTCCCTCTGAAAAAGAAAGGAAATTTATTCCTTTGGAAATAAATCATCTTAGTATACCTTTGTCTAAGAATGTTTATTTCACCTTCATCCTAAAGGATATTTTCTCTAGACATAGAATTCTATGTTGATAGTTCTTTCCTTTCAGCACTTGAAAATTATTGTGCCACTTCCCACTCATCTCCATGGCTTTTGATGAAAAATCTGCAATAATGAGAATCCTTATTCTTTTATAGATAATAGGCTGTCTTTCTGTCTGCTTTCAAGAATTTTTCTTTGCTTTAAGTTTTCAACAGTTTGATTGTTTCTGCTTCTGTTAGGTCCATATTATTTCTGTCCTTTATTGTGCCCATCTTTGCATGAAATGTTCCCTTGGTATCTCTCATTTTCTTAAGAGATCTCTAGTGTTTCCCTTTCTATTTTTCCTCTTTATTGCTTTGCACTGATCATTGAGGAAAGCTTTCTTATCTTTCCTTGCTATTCTTTGGAACTCTGCATTCAAATGGGTATCTTTCCTTTGTCCTTTGCTTTTTGCTTCTCTTCTTTTCACAGCTATTTGTAAGGTCTCCTCAGACAGCCATTTTGCTTTTTTGCATTTATTTTCCATGGGGATGGTCTTGATCCCTGTCTCCTGTACAATGTCATAAACCTCTGTCCATAGAGGCACTCTATCATATCTAGTCCCTTAAATCTGTTTCTCACTTCCACTGTCTAATCATAAGGGATTTGATTTAGTTCATACCTAAATGATCTAGTGGTTTTCCCTGCTTTCTTCAATTTATTAGACATGGTCTAACCCCACATAAATTGCAGTTGTGTGTCTTGTCTGTATTTTGTTTATTATTTTGTGAAGTGAAGAGTAAGTGGGTGCAGTAAGGTATAATTTAACAGTGGTATAGAGGCCATAGAGTTGCCTAACAAGATTATATGTGGAATAAGTGATAAATTGAGAGAATACATATGAAAGCATTTGGTTAACTATGATATGTGACCCAGATAACAGCTCATGTTTTCTATAGACTGTATACTTTAGTTTTATTTAATTCTCTTTTCTATAAGCCTTCCCTGGTAGCTCAGAGTTTAAAGCATCTGCCCGCAATGTGGGAGACCCAGGTTTGATCCCTGGGTTGGGAAGATCCCCTGGAGAAGGAAATGGCAGCCCACTCCAATATTCTTGCCTGGAGAATCCCATGGAGGGACGAGCCTTGTAGGCTACAGTCCATGGGGTCACAAAGAGTCGGACACGACTGAGCTACTTCACTTTCAGTTTTCACTTTCACTTTTCTATATTAAGAGATACATATTCACCATTTTATTACCATATGAATACCTTTCTATGGATGGGGAAACTGAGGTTCTCGAGGTAAACTAAGTTTTCATAAATCTCAAATTAGTAACTAGAGAAATCAGAACAAGATAAGGATATGGACATCTGTCTTATTCCGCACTGTGCTCAATTTGAGATAACATATTTTATTTCACTATTATATTTAAAATAAATTTATTTTTATTGAAGTTATAGTTGATTTACAATGTTAATTTTCAGTGTATGGTAGTAATTCATTTAATGAATCAAACTCCATTTAAAGTTATCACAAAATAATAGCTAAATTTCCTATAATGTACCAAATATCCTTTTGCTCATCTATTTTGTAGATAGTAATTTGTATCTCTTGACCCCATACCCCTGTTTTACCTCTCCTCACTGGTAAATGCTAGTTTGTTTGCTATATGTGTGAATCTGTTTCTGCTTGATTATATAATCAAGAGCTTCTCTGTTGGCTTGGGCAGTAAAGTATCTGCCTGCCGTGCAGGAAACTGGGTCTGACCCCTGGGACAGGAAGATCCCTGGAGAAGAGAATGACTACACACTCTACTTTTTTTTTTGTTTGTTGGTTTGTTTTGTTTTTTTTTGCTATATCTGTTTATTTGCTATATGTGTGTGTCTGTGTGTGTATGCTTTGTTTGCTATATGTGAGTCTGTTTCTGTTTAGTTATATACATTACTTTGTTTTATTTTTGTGTCCCCACATATAAATGATAATATACAGTGTGTTTGGTTTTCTCTATTTGAGGTATTTCATTTAGAATAACACTCTCTTGGATTCCTAGATGTCCTAGATGTTTCGGTATTGGGTTATGGTAGCTCTACCAGAGTTTCACCAAGTGGCTTTTCTGCCGCCATTGAGAACTAGTGGCAGCATCTCTCGTAGAGGCAAAATACAGTGCCCGGTTTTAGGGTGCAAATTGCAATATCTATTTCCTGCTCAATGCTCTTGTGTTTTCACTGGGTTAGATTTTTACATAATGATGGGCATTGCCTTCACACTTGATTTTCTGGTCTTTGTGGATAGACTGTGACGCAGCACCACTGCTTAAGAACATCTTAAATCACCAAATCAGAAGCCTAACTAATGAAAATTTAGTTATGGAATAAGAGGAAAAGAAAGATTATTCCATATCGATCATAAAATATGTTACATGCTTTTTAATGTACTCTTGTTTCTTGATACAGGGTTGGGATTGATTTAGAATTAGGGTGAAGAAAACATCTGTATAAAATTGATTTCCAAAGTGAGTACTGTATTTAGAAAGACTTTATGTTTTATGTGTATGTATTATGTTTTATATATTTTTTAAGATAAATGATACACTTTGAGTTAACTATATCAAATGCTCCAAAACCATCTGAAATATTTTGATGTAATTGGTTAAATGTGCAAATAAATATTTAACAATTAAAGTCACTTATGGATTTGAAGTGTATCAAACTATGTTTGATCTTAACTATCTATTCAATTAAAATTTTCAAGGTACCTGAGAAATACAGCTCTGATATTGTTAAGATTATTTTTGCTCTTGAAAGTGACAATCCTAGCAAATAGTGTGAAATGACTCATCGTAAGTGTTAAATATGAACTTACATAATTTATAGTCAGGCAGTGGTAGATTGCTCTAAGAAGCTTAAAACCTCTCATGAATACAATGTAATAGAAAAAAAAAAAACTAAAACTCAAATGATAGTAATAACATATGGATGCAACTGCCAAATAACTGATCTCCCACTTCTAGTCTTAAGGTAGTGAATTGTAGTCATTATCATGTCCATCCTCAGTGTGGATGTGGTTGAAAGCAAAATTTATATTAATCATAAGTATTATATGTGTTTGTTGGGACTTAATTAAGGATGAAGAGTTAAATGAAAGTGTGAATGAAAGTATTAATCGCTTTGTCATGTCCAACTCTTTGCGACCTTTTGAACTGTATCCCACCAGGTCCCTCTGAATTTTCCAGACAGGAATACTGGAGTGGGTAGCCGTTACCTTCTCCAGGAGATCTTCCTGAACCAGGGATAGGACTCAGGTCTCCTCCTATAAAGGCCGATTCTTTACCACTTGAGTCCCCCATTACCTGAAGAGTTAAATAGTTGAAGTGATTAATTAATAGTCTTAAGTTTTGAAAAGTTGTTCCTTTTGTTTTTTGGTCATTATAAATTATCTCAGTCCTTAAAAACAACCACCCTGATTTAACTTCTAGTACAGTGGTTTCTTATAAAAACCTAGTGTCTACAGTGTTTAACTTAAGAAATATTTTTCAGTTTCAATCACACCTGGCCTCTCAATAACATTCATTTTAACCTACAACTCCCTTCATTACTCAACTTCATTGAGGTGTAGCTTGCCTCATTTAGTCTCTACCATGACCAAGATATGATACTTCCAGAACTCTAAAGAGTTCCATTCTGACCCTTTAGTGTCAATTTCCACACACTACCCCACCCCCAGCTCCAGAGAAGCAGTAATGTCTTTTATTTAATGATCATTTTCTCTTTTTATTTGAATTTTGTGTTTTATCATTGTCTTCTTTCATTTTCTTGTGAAGTGAAGTGAAAGTCACTCAGTCATGTCTGACTGTTTGTGACCCCATGGCCTATACATCCATGGAATTCTCCAGGCCAGAATACTGGAATGGGTAGCCTTTCCCTTCTCCAGGGGATCTTCCCAACCCAGGGATCGAACCCAGGTATCTCGCACTGCAGGCAGATTCTTTACCAGCTGAACCACAAGGGAATCCTTTGAGGACTTCCCTGGTGGCTTAGATGATAAAGTGTCTGCCTACAATGCGGGATACCCGGGTTCGATCCCTGGGTTGGGAAGAGGAAGGGTAAGGTCTCCTGGAGAAGGAAATGGCAACCCACTCCAGTATTCTTGCCTGGAAAATCCCATGGACGGAGAAGCCTGGTAGGCTACAGTCCATGAAGTTGCAAAGAGTCTGACACAACTGAGTGACTTCACTTTCACTTTCTTTTACTTTTCTTTTACTTCCCTGGTGGCTCAGATGATAAAGCATCTGCCTACAGTGTGGGAGACCTCCTTGGAGGTCTTGGGTCCTCCTCCCAATCTTGGGTCAGGGAGATCTCCTGGAGAAGGAAATGGCAACCTACTCCAGTACTCTTGCCTGGAAAATCCCATGGATGGAGAGCCTGGTAGGCTATAGTCCATGGGGTTGCAAAGAATCAGAAATGATTGACAACTTCACTTTCTTTCTTTCACTTTCTTTCATTTAGTGGTATGCTTTTAAAGTTTTCTATATTATTGGATATTTCATTACTTTGTTACTTTTTATGACTGAGTAGTTTTCCATAGTGTTTAGCCATTCAATAGTTGAGTGGGTAGTTTTCAATTTCTGGCTGTGATGCTGCTTATAGAATATTTGAATACATGTTTTGTTTAGGTAGATGCTTTCATTTCTCCTGGCCAATAAGTCTTTTTTGAAATAGTCTCTTTCTTTGCCTTTTATGGTACCATTCTCTGATTTTGTCTGTCTTCTTCTTGCTTTGTTTTCTTTTCTTTTTTTTTTTCCCTTGGTGGTTGCATTTTATTTATTTTTTTTAATTTTTATTTTTTAGTTTGTTTTACTTTACAATACTGTATTCGTTCTGCTATACATTGACATGAATCAGCCACGAGCGTACATGAACTCCCAATCCTGACCCCCACCTCCCCCTTCCCGCCCCACACCATCTCTCTGGATTATCCCCGTGCATCAGTCCCAAGCATCCTGCATCCTGCATCGAACCTAGACCGGTGATTAATTTCACTTATGATATCATACATGTTGCACTGCCACTCTCCCAAATCATCCCTCCCTCTCCCTCTCCCACAGAGTCCAAAAGTCTGTTCTATACATCTGTGTCTCTTTTGCTGTCTTGCCTACAGGTTTATTATTACCATCTTTCTAAATTCCATATATATGTGTAAGTATACTGTATTGGTGTTTAATGGGCAATATCTTATATTATGGGACTGACTGTATAGTGTAGAAGGCTAGATAACAGTGAACAGGAAAAAAAATGAATTGGTCAGAAAAAGTTAGAACATTAATTTCATTGTTATCTTCTCAGATATTGTGTGCCAGAAGTCATCACATCCCAGTCTTAGGTCTTCTCTGATGCTTAAGCAGCTTCATCTTGGGTTTAATTATCTCTTTTATGCAGTTAAGTCAGATTTATATCTTCAATCTAGAATTTCTAGGCATAGATTTATATATTTAACAGTCCGTTTGATATCACCCATTGGCCTTCTCTAAGACCTCTTAAAATCAACATGTCTAGACATTTTATGATTCTTCACTACATTAAACCTCATTCCTTCCCAGTTTTTCCCCAAGCTATACAATTTAGGTAACAATAAGTGATCTTTAACACTGTCTTTGTATTAAAGAGATCAGCTTTCCTCAGCAGCATCTGAAATAGTCTCCCCAGGTCCAGCCACTGCTCCTTTCCAATTTTTTCTTCTCACAGCTGAGTGATCTCCTTTCAAACCTCAAATCTGATTGTGCCAAATTCTCATTTTCCATTTTCTGCTTGAAGTGAATCATTGGCTTTAAAAAGTTTATATACTAAGTACCAGATTCCTTAATATCTCATAAGGTTTTACATAGAGAAGGCTCGTTGTGCAGGTTTTCTGTCTCACTTTTACCCAGTCAGTACACTGCCTTCTATTAGAATCACAGACTTAACTTACTCCTCTGTCACTGAGCCTTTGCACCTTCTGTTCCCTAAGCTCAGACACTCAGATCTTTCTTCATCTGCTCCAAACCTATTATTTGTTTCTAATTTGAGCATGATTTACCACTTAGGTTTTTTTGTTTGTTTGTTTAATTGGAGAATAATTGCTTTACAACGTTGTGTTGGTTTCTGCCACACAACAATGTAAATCAGCCATGAGGATACATGTGTCCCCTCCCTCTTGAACCTTACTGCCCTCTACCCAATCCCACCCCTCTAGGTTGCCACAGAACACCAGGCTGAGCTCCCTGTGTTATACGGCAGCTTCCCTCTAGCGATCTCTCTTACAGATCATAATGTACGTGTTTCAGTGCTATGCTCAAGTCATCCCACTCCCCTCCTTCCCCCACTGTGTCCACCAAGTCTGTTCTCTATGTCTGCATCTCTGTTGCTGCCCTGCAAATAAGTTCATCAGGACCATTTTCTAGATTCCATATATATGCATTTAGATATCATATTTGTTTTTCTCTTTCTGACTTACTTCACTCTTTATGACAGGCTCTAGGTTCATCTACCTCACCAGAACTGACTCAAATGTGTTCCTTTGTATGACTGAGTAATACTCCATTGTATATATGTACTGAATGAAGTTTAAATACATGCACTAGGAGCAGTAACCACTTCTTCGTGTATCTGTGGTATAACTACAGCTGTTTGTGAAGTTAACTAATGTTTGTCTCTCTCTCAGATGAGCCCATAAGATCCATGACCTCAGGGATCATTCATATTTATCTTCTCTCATCTCACCATGTATCAAATTCCCTGGCAGTTGTCAAGTACTTAATAAGATTTGTCTGAATGAGTAAATGGAATAGGTCTAATGGAATTTGATGAATGTGGGAATATGAGGATGTGATTTTGAGGATGGCTTTATGGTTTAGGATATGGGGAAATATAAAGAGTTACTAAAGGAGACACATAATAGAGGAAGAATAACAGGTTTAAAGAAGCAGAAAGTGAGTGCCATTCCCTTGTAGCATATCTTAATTTATCTTCTCTCATCTCACCATGTATCAAATTCCCTGGCAGTTGTCAAGTACTTAATAAGATTTGTCTGAATGAGTAAATGGAATAGGTCTAATGGAATTTGATGAATGTGGGAATATGAGGATGTGATTTTGAGGATGGCTTTATGGTTTAGGATATGGGGAAATATAAAGAGTTACTAAAGGAGACACATAATAGAGGAAGAATAACAGGTTTAAAGAAGCAGAAAGTGAGTGCCATTCCCTTGTAGCATATCTTGAATGGCACAACATTCCTTGAAATAATACGTTACATAAAATAATCAAAGGTATACCCTATGTGAATAGATTTTCTTACACAGCAGTGGTTTGAGATGTGCTTTAGAGAAGTAACTTTTAAGAACTATTCTTATATCATTTTTTTCATAAATTCTCTCCAGTTCTACTACTGAATATTTTTTGATAACAAAAAAATGTACATCAGCACATGGAACTTTTCAGAAAAAGGTCACCATTAAATAAAGAAAGAATTAATACATGAGATAAATAACTGACAAGTACAGTGGCAGAGATAAGTGAAATGTCACAGATAAGACAGTATTTAAGGGACCGCTGAGAAGTGAGTAAACAGTATCAATCATTTCAGTGTCACCCTAGCTGAAAAATAAGAAAGAGATGATCAGCAGAAACCAATTTTGCAGAAATAGAGGAGACCTGATGTTGAAAAGTGTGTGTCCTATGTATGCTTTGAAGAATTTAAGGCAGTAGTTCCCAGTGGAGGTTCCCCCTGCTCAGGTGCAATATAGTTTGAAGAGTCTGTGCTGCTTGTTGAAGCATCACAAATGGCATGCTTTGACAGCTGGGGTACCTGTTGAATAATTTCTCTGTCAAACATTCAAAACAAAACGGCACAGATGTTAAGGTGCATGCATATGCAGTGAGAATATCCTACTGAAAGGCAACAAAAGAGCTATTCACCTTCAAAGGTGTGAGGATAGAATGCTTTCTCCTGAAATAAAACAATTGCTATATTTTAAAATTTTATATTCACCTATAGTCATGCTAACACTTTTATAGCAAATACCCATTAATATTGAAAGGCATAAATTTAAATAAAAGGAGACAATTTACTGTATCTTTCTAACTAAAGTCTGACAAAAGTATAAGTATGTATAAAGGGGAGGATAGTCAATCAGACATAATAGTTTTCCTTAAGCATCTTTCAAAGTACTGTCTATTGGAAGGAAAAGGAGATAAACTGGAAGTGTCGATTCACATTTTCAACTGTGATGGAGCCTATTGCCAAAGGCTACAAAGAACATCCCTGTCTGCCAGGGCCACTTCAAGTATCATTGGCTCTGCTGGATCCAGTAACCCAATTGACAGAGTATCTGACACAGCAGCTTGGACCTGTTTCAGTGCCTTCTCTTGTTCTGGGCCCCCCTCAAAGCTAGCAGTTTTCAGCTTGCTTGATAAAGAGCTGGACTAACACACAAAAGAGGAAGGTGTTACTTCTAAAATCCAAAGAAAGCTGCTAAGCTTTGTGACTTGACTCTTTTTTTGGTTGTAAGAGGGGCCAGATACAACAACTTGTTCTTCACCTTAGAAGGGATTTCTTGATATGACCTGCACCTTTGGACCCACTGAAATTGCACTGAGATAAAATGTCAAGAATTTTTACTGGATTTAATCTCACAGTCTGGCACCTAGATGCCTTGCCAGTGAGTCTAGAGCAGTTGATACCGCTTGATCCCTAAGTCCAGTCAGAATGTGCTGGTGCTGAGTGCTTAGTCACTCAGTCATGTCTGACTCTTTGCAACCCCATGGACTGTAGCCCACCAGGCTCCTCTGTCCATAAGTTTTTTTGCAGATTAAGAATACTGGAGTGGATGGCCATTTCCTCCTCCAGGGGATCTTCCTGACCCAGGAATCAAACACATGTCTCCTGCATTTCCTGCATTGCAGATGGATTCTTTATCACTAAGCCATTGGGGAATCAGAATAATGACCTCAATGAATTAGACCGGGCTGATATCTTGTGGAAGAGAAAGAACGTTAATATCTGTGTGAACTAAATAATGGCACAGGCCTGGAGAGTTGATATATACCTCTGTGAAAGGACAGTGAGGTTGCATTGCTGGACTTGTCCGCTAAAAGAAAACTGTTTCTGATGGACCTTATTGACAAGGATGGAGGAAAAAACACTTGCCAGAGCCCAAAAGGAAGAAGAAAGACTCTTCTTCTTTCCTGGCAAGGGCTCAACCAGTGAACCCTGGACTTTTGGTTTGCTATGGCTCTCCCAATTTTTCCCCTCTGTAAAAGCATTCTTCTTGGGCTTGTGATTGATTTGCCATGGTTGCATGCTGCGTGAAGTCTTGTGTTAAGTCCAGTCATGTCCAACTATGTGTGACTCTGGACTATCAGGCCCAGACCCTTAATTGTAATTCTCAGCTGATCTTGAACAAAACCATCTTTGCTGGAAGAGTAGCTGGCAGTCTCTTCATTTTAGGTCAGCAGCTACTTCCATAGGTCCAGTAAGAATTTAGTAAGCTTCTTACATATTTCACTTCTAGGAAGACTTTAATCATGAGCCAATTCCATTGTATATATGTGTTAGGCTGTTCTGAGTACTACTTTGACTCCACTATACATTGCAACAGCTATACTCATCTGGCCTCTGGCAGTTGTCTGCTGCCATTTGATTTCTGTTATCCTGGGATTCAGTGACTTACACTGTACTAGGGTTTACCCATTCAGTGGCATCCATTCCCACTGTGAGTTCAGGCTACGGAGAAGACTGGCCTCAGAGTTCTTCAGGGATGCTGGGTCTCCCTTCACTAATTTATTTTGCATCAGTTAGTCAGTCAGTCAGTTCAGTCACTCAGTCATGTTTGACTCCTTGCAATCCCATGGACTGCAGCACACCAGGCCTCCCTGTCCATCACCAACTCCCAGAGTTTACTCAAACTCATGTCCATTGAGTCAGTGATGCCATCCAACCATTTCATCCTGTTGTCCCCTTCTTCTCCTGCCTTCAATCTTTCCCTGCATCCAGGTCTTTTCAAATGAGTCAATTCTTCGCATTAGGTGGGCAAAGTATTGGAGTTTCAGCTTCAACAGCAGTCCTTCCAATGAATATTCAGGACTGATTTCCTTTAGGATGGACTGATTGGATCTCCTTGCAGTTCAAGAGACTCTCAAGAGTCTTTTCCAACACCACAGTTGAGAAGCATCAGTTCTTCGGCACTCAGCTTTCTTTATAGTCCAACTCTCACATGCATACATGACCACTGGAAAAACCATAGCCTTGACTAGATGGTCCTTTGTTGGCAAAGTAATGTCTCTGCTTTTTAATATGCTGTCTAGGTTGGTCATAACTTTCCTTAAGCATCTTTTAATTCTGTATAGTCCAAATCTCACATGTATGGATGTCACATCCATACATCTCACATCCATACATTATTTCACATGTTCATCATGAAAGCTGGGACCTCCCAGGTTAGCTAAACTGGAAAAACCATAGCCTTGACTAGATGGTCCTTTGTTGGCAAAGTAATGTCTCTGCTTTTTAATATGCTGTCTAGGTTGGTCATAACTTTCCTTAAGCATCTTTTAATTCTGTATAGTCCAAATCTCACATGTATGGATGTCACATCCATACATCTCACATCCATACATTATTTCACATGTTCATCATGAAAGCTGGGACCTCCCAGATTAGCTACAGCATTAAATGCAGAATCCCTGCCGGTGGGCCCAGTCGAAAAACTTGGCCTTATCTGACGTTTTGGCCCTTCCACAATGATCTCACATCCTTAATATTTATTCCTACACATATTCCCCAGATTTCTACCTGTATAAAGTAGAAAACTCAAAAACTTATTTTGGAGGATAGTATAACACATCATGAGAAATGCTGGGCTGGAAGAAACACAAGCTGGAATCAAGATTGCTGGGAGAAATATCAATAACCTCAGATATGCAGATGACACTACATTTATGGCAGAAAATGAAGAGGAACTAAAAAGCTTCTTGATGAAAGTGAAAGAAGAGTGAAAAAGTTGGCTTAAAGCTCAATATTGAGAAAATGAAGATCATGGCATCTGGTCCCATCACTTCATGGGAAATAGATAGGAAAACAATGGAAACAGTGTCAGACTTAATTTTTCTGGGCTCCAAAATCACTGCAGATGGTGATTGCAGCCATGAAATTAAAAGACGCTTATTCCTTGGAAGAAAAGTTATGACCAGCATTGATAGCATATTCAAAAGCAGAGACATTACTTTGCCAACTAAGGTCCATCTAGTCAAGGTTATGGTTTTCCTGTGGTCATGTATGGATGTGAGAGTTGGACTGTGAAGAAGGCTGAGCACCGAAGAATTGATGTTTTTTGAACTGTGGTGTTGAAGAAGACTCTTGAGAGTCCCTTGGACTGCAAGGAGATCCAACCAGTCCATTCTGAAGGAGATCAACCCTGGGTGTTCTTTAGAAGGACTGATGCTAAAGCTGAAACTCCAGTACTTTGGCCACCTCATGTGATGGGGTTGACTCATTGGAAAAGACTCTGCTGCTGGGAGGGATTGAAGGCAGGAGGAGAAGGGGATGACAGAGGATGAGATGGCTGGATGGCATCACTGACTCAATGGACGAGTCTGAGTGAACTCCGGGAGTTGGTAATAGACAGGGAGGCCTGGTGTGCTGTGATTCATGGGATCATAAAGAGTCGGACACGACTGAGCAACTGAACTGAACTGAACTGATACCTCACCTTTAGAGAACTACCAGGGCTTGAATTTAGTTATAGATCTAGAAACAAAGAAGTCACTGAGGTGAGCCCTCAGTAGAGTCTGTGTTGTCTTGTAAGGCAACTGCCTCAGGGAAGGTCATTCCAACTTCCTCAGGCAATGCATAGTTAGTAGGTGGAGAACAAGGAGATCCAACCAGTCCATTCTGAAGGAGATCAACCCTGGGTGTTCTTTAGAAGGACTGATGCTAAAGCTGAAACTCCAGTACTTTGGCCACCTCATGTGATGGGGTTGACTCATTGGAAAAGACTCTGCTGCTGGGAGGGATTGAAGGCAGGAGGAGAAGGGGATGACAGAGGATGAGATGGCTGGATGGCATCACTGACTCAATGGACGAGTCTGAGTGAACTCCGGGAGTTGGTAATAGACAGGGAGGCCTGGTGTGCTGTGATTCATGGGATCATAAAGAGTCGGACACGACTGAGCAACTGAACTGAACTGAACTGATACCTCACCTTTAGAGAACTACCAGGGCTTGAATTTAGTTATAGATCTAGAAACAAAGAAGTCACTGAGGTGAGCCCTCAGTAGAGTCTGTGTTGTCTTGTAAGGCAACTGCCTCAGGGAAGGTCATTCCAACTTCCTCAGGCAATGCATAGTTAGTAGGTGGAGAGACCATTTAAACTAATGGTTGGGGAATCTGCTTCTACTGGTGAAGATGATTCATCAGAACTTAACTACTCAATGTCCTCAGCTGTATCAGTGTCTTACCACATATCCCCATTAAAACATATGAGCACTTGGTTTTGTTGTTATTACCTTTAAAAATAAATACCCTGTGAGGCTGAGAATTTAATTTGCTTTACTGTTCAGCCACTTGGAGGATAAGCTTCTGAGTTTGTATCTCAGCCATTTTAGTTCTGTAGCTACTGGAGATGTGGATCTCTTTTCAGGAACCTATAGAAATTCTCAGGTTCTTTATGCAGTAATTTTGTTGGGAGTTTGAATTCCTGAGTGCATCCTTTTTTTCCCACTTTGTCCAGAGGCGTTAGGAGCAACCAGTCCACCTTATCATACTCATTCAGTTCAGTTCAGTTCATTTCAGTCACTCAGTCGTGTCCAACTCTTTGTGACCCCATGAATCACAGCACGCCAGGCCTCCCTGTCCATTACCAATTCCCTGAGTTCACTCAGACTCACACCCATCGAGTCAGTGATGCCATCCAGCCATCTCATCCTCGGTCGTCCCCTTCTGCTCCTACTCCCAATCCCTCCCATCATCAGAGTCTTTTCCAGTGAGTCAACTCTTCGCATGAGGTGGCCAAAGTACTGGAGCTTCAGCTTCAGCATCATTCCTTCCAAAGAAATCCCAGGGTTGATCTTCTTCAGAATGGACTGGTTGCATCTCCTTAGAGTCCAAAGGACTCTCAAGAGTCTTCTCCAACACCATAGTTCAAAAGCATCCATTCTTTGGTGCTCAGCCTTCTTTACAGTCCAACTCTCACATCCATACATGACTACTGGAAAAACCATAGCTAGATGGACCTTAGTCAGCTGGACTAGATGGACCTTAGTCAGCAAAGTAATATCTCTGCTTTTGAATATGCTATCTAGGTTGGTCATAACTTTTCTTCCAAGGAGTAAGCGTCTTTTAATTTCATGGCTTCAGTCACCATCTGCAGTGATTTTGGAGCCCAAAAAAATAAAGTCTGACACTGTTTCCCTGTCTATTTCCCATGAAGTGATGGGACCGGATGCCATGATCTTCATTTTCTGAATGTTGAGCTTTAAGCCAACTTTTTCACTCTCCTCTTTCACTTTCATCGAGAGGCTTTTTAGTTCCTCTTCACTTTCTGCCATAAGGGTTGTGTCATCTGCACATCTGAGGTTATTGATATTTCTCCCAGCAATCTTGATTCCAGCTTGTGTTTCTTCCACTCCATGGTTTCTCATGATGTATTCTACATATTTGGCATAAATAACCTGAAATATTATATACATGGTCACTCAGATCCTTGGTTCTCATTAGTGTTTGACTAAGAATATCAAATGGAGATATTTTGTGTATTTCCATTGTCAGATCATGCCATTGACTCTCAGTGTTCTATTTGTGATGGAATCATTTGTGTTTTTACATCTAATCATATTGAAGGGCCAGTTAAACATATGGCTACACTTTGACAGAGCCTTTCTGCTTGTACATATTTACCCCAGAAATATGAGTGCAGATGTCCACCCAGAGATTTTTATAAGAAAGTTCACACAGTGGCTTTATTCATAATAGCTACAAATGGAAACAACTCAGATGTCATCAACAGAGGAATGGCTAAATAAATTATGATATTACATATTAAATAAAATAATATCCTTTATAAAAAGAATTAAACATGCATGCAACAAGGATGAATCTCACAGATGTAATGATGATTGAAACAAGCTAATCTTTCATTGGGCTTCCCGGGTGGTGCAGTGGTAAAGAATCTGCCTGTGAATGCAAGAGGTGCAAGATACACAAGTATAATCCCTGGGCTGAGACAATCCCATGGAGAGGAACATGGTAACCTGACCCAGTATTCTTGCCTGGAAAATTCCATGGACAGAAGGAACCTAATGGGCTACAGTCCATGGGGTCACAAAGAGTCAGAAGTGACTGAGTGAGCACACACACAGCCTTTCATTAGAAAATTGATGAAAGCAACCTAATGCAATCAGTGGAAAATTAATCTATAGGAGCAGGAATAAAAACACTGGATTACCTCTGTGTAGAGGGATTGAATGAACAAAGGCCATGAGATAACTTTCCAGTGTGGAAGAAATGTTCTGTTTCTTGATCTGAATGTGGATTACATGCTTATCCATTTATTAAAATCAAACTGTTAATGTGATTACCTTTCAATATATGGATATTTCACTTGAATTGAAAGTCAGGTAGGTAGTAAGTGTGCAAAGTTTAAATGAAATAAACATTGTACATGGTTGATGTTTGTTAAAAGAGGGTGCTATATGGATATTTCACTTGAATTGAAAGTCAGGTAGGTAGTGAGTGTACAAAGTTTAAATGAAATAAACACTGTACATGGTTGATGTTTGTTAAAGGATAGGTGATAGGATGCTGAATTGCTAAGTTATGTCGGACTCTTTGTGATCCCATGGACTGGATGTATGTGTATATGTATACATATATACTTCACCAGGCTCCTCTGTCCATAGGATTTCCCAGACAAGAATAGTGGAATGGGTTGCTATTTTCTTCTCCAGGGGATCTTCCCAACCCAGGGTTCAAAGCAGAGTCTTCTGCATTGGCAAGCAGGTTCTTTACCACTGGGAAGGCTGATGATAGATATATTGAAGTTTATTACAGGATATGGTTTACTTGGTTTACTTTACTATGTTTGGAATTCTACATAATATGAATTTAAAATTTTAGACAAATGGGAGAATGAAGTGCCAGTGGGCCCTCATGGGTACCATTAAAAACTAAAGAAGTTGGCTGCCAGGTTGAAGAACATCTCACTTCTGCTTAAATGGAAGCTTTATGAAAAGTGACTATAGAATTCAACCAAGGCTCAGGTTTTTACTCAGTGATTGACTGAAGAACAGTGAATCATGGATATAGGCAAGAAAAGGGAAAATGTTAGGTTCTATTGGACGACTCTTTGTGATCCCATGGACTGGATGTATGTATATATGTATACATATATACTTCACCAGGCTCCTCTGTCCATAGGATTTCCCAGGCAAGAATAGTGGAATGGGTTGCTATTTTCTTCTCCAGGGGATCTTCCCAACCCAGGGTTCAAAGCGGAGTCTTCTGCATTGGCAAGCAGGTTCTTTACCACTGGGAAGCCTGATGATAGATATATTGAAGTTTATTACAGGATATGGTTTACTTTACTATGTTTGGAATTCTACATAATATGAATTTAAAATTTTAGACAGATGGGAGAATGAAGTGCCAGTGGGCCCTCATGGGTACCATTAAGAACTAAAGAAGTTGGCTGCCAGGTTGAAGAACATCTCACTTCTGCTTAAATGGAAGCTTTATGAAAAGTGACTATAGAATTCAACCAAGGCTCAGGTTTTTACTCAGTGATTGACTGAAGAACAGTGAATCATGGATATAGGCAAGAAAAGGGAAAATGTTAGGTTCTATTGGGCTGATAGATGGGGTAAAAACACTGAGTTGTTTGTGGCACCAAGCAACTCATATATGGGGAGAAGATGAGTGAGAGAGCTAGAATTAAATGATACTGTGTTTAAAAAGTGTGATAGCTGATTATTTCAGACAAAGAAATTAATGAGAGGTGATAAATTAAGGTGTATAGTTGGCTGTGAATACAAAAATGTGTTTCAGATTCAAATATACAAGATTTTAAAATATTATCCTGTTATTTCAATCTCCTCTTTAACTGTAAATATAGTCATTTAATAGGCTTATGAAGAAACTCTCAGAGGAAGTTCCTATCTCAGAACTACTATTAGAAATTCCTAAGAAATATAGTTGTAAAGAAACACTTTTCTGGATGATAGGGTATTAGCAGATTATAAATTATGTACAAATGCTGCTATCAGTTCATGGAAAGTTTAACTTATCTGCTTTTCAGAGCTAAGCTTCAATGCATATAAGCTGCCAGAATTTGGCCCCCAGGACTATTCAGTCTTTTCCTGTGTGGTCAGTAATTCAGATTGTCACAAGGAAAGTGCCCTTGGCAGAGATGGCAAATCACATGGGTATGGGAAAAAAAAAAAAAAAAAATGAGGCACTGGAATTCTATTTGATTTGCAATTTTTTAGAAACTATAGGAGGTGAAATGGCAAAACTCTTAACCAGTGATAACTAACTCCACTGTAGTGAATAAATATTCCAATTCTTATAAAGTGACTGTGTACAGAAAAAAAAATGTATATATTATCTAACTTAACCCTTAAAATAGCTTATAGCCTTGTGAGCTTGTCTTTATTATTGTTATTGTGAGGAAGAGTATTTAATACCTCTGAAACCCTGATGATTTTATGATAGTCAAAATATTACTAGGAGACAGAGCTAGGGTATAAATTTAAGATTTTTAGATTCTGAAATCCATGCCTTTGGGGAAAGATTAAAATGGAGGTTCCAAATAGTGTTGGTAAGAGAAAATCTGAGTACTAAATGTAGTATAGCACAATAACACAGGAAGAGTTCTTGTGATAACTTACCTGGCTTGACTTTCATACATTGTGCCTTTGTCCTCTGAAATGTACTTACAGGTTGAGCTTTATGTTTCCCTTAAATTTCCTGTGGAACATTTCAGTAGTCTTTCTGCCTTAGAATGATTTTTACCAGCTACTTTCAGGTTGTGACTGTGGCGAGAAAGTTAAAACTGGGAAGGTTTACCTTTATCCAGCTTGCTTCACTGGATGTCAAGTGAATGGCAGATCATAATTTGGGGATCTATTTTATTATAGTTGATTTAGAAAACAATGTGCAGGAGTTCAAGAGCAAAGGCTAGAACCACGAAGGAGTTTTGCAGCTGCGGGAAGCATATGGTCACTAGTTCTTTCAGCATTTTACAGAAATGTGCGCTTGGGTCAGACTGCAGCTGAGACATCATGGTTTGGAAAGCAAGAGAGGGATTCACTGTCTGCCATTCTTCCTTTTTGTGACTTTTGCATGCAAGTGGTATAGCAGAGTAGAGGGGAAGCCTGCTGAGGAATGTTGCATGTTAAACTTGCATTCTGATTCTTGATGTCAGCTACAGCTGATATATACATATATGTATATATGTGTATCTGCCCCCAGTATATGCATATATGTATATATTTACACATGTATGTGTATATATGTGTATGTATATATATGTGTATGTCTAGAAAGCTGAGCTCGTAGCAGCCTTTCTACCTGTAATAAGTACTTGACTCCAACTGGTTCAAGGCCAGGCACCCAGAGAGCTACTGCAGTTGCATAATCTTGTTATTTGACTTATGTATGTTGCTAGTATGCTGAATTTTTGGAAGAATACCAGTGAATGTGAACAATATCATTGGTGTCAAAAACTGGAGAACACTTAAATCTATCTACAAATTTTCAAGTTTAATGCCTGAGTGCCAAGTGGTCACCAGAATAATATAGCCACAGGTGGATACAAGAGGAAAACCATCAAAATATTCCTTTTGTTTACTGTCTTATTATAAATGATTCTATTAATATTAATAAGCACATTCTATTATAATAAGAGGGCTTCCCTTGTGTCTCAGCAGGTAAAGAATCCACCTGTAACACGGGAGACCTGGGTTCCGTCAGTGGGTTGGGAAAAGCCTCTGGAGAAGGGAATTCTACCCACTCTGGAATTCTGGCCTGGAGAATTCCATGGACTGTATAGTTCATGGGGTCACAAAGAGTCAGACACAACTGAGCGACTTTCACTTTCATTATAATAGAATATAACTGAAGAAGGGATAAAGTAGACTTTGATAGGAAACAGTGGCTTTGCTTAGCCTAACATTATAAGCATGAGTATTTCCTTAAGCTAGACTTTCTGTTTTATATTACATATACCATGATACTGGCTGAAATGTAGCATTAGGTTAATTAAGTTTCTTGTGTACTCAGTTTCTTGTATGTCTTTATTAAAATAAACCGATGAACCTGCAGAGTTAACTGAGGAGTGAACAACCATGGTTAACATCTTCTTTTGCTAAATTTTAGTTACCAGCAAGTCTGGTAGTAATTTTGTTTGGAAGACAAACTGAAATATTTATGTAGTCCAGCTACGAATAAGGATGGTTCTATCCAGAAGACTCAAATGAAATAGCTCAGTCGTGTCCCACTCTTAGCGACCCATGGACTGAAGCCTACCAGGCTCCTCTGTCCATGGGATTTTCCAGGCAAGAGTACTGGAGTGGGTTGCCATTGCCTTCTCCATATAGCAAATACAAAAGACTAATGATACTGATGGGAATTTGGGATAATTTGTAATAAGTGAGGTTGGGACAGGAGCATTATACTAAAAAGAAATGAACGGGAAATCGAAGAGAAGAGAAATGGAGTATATTTATGTTACATTTTAATTTAATGACTTAGATTTCAGTTCCCCTGTAACTTTGCTTGCAACTGACAAATCATTTTGTAAGGCAGTAAAAAGATACTAGGGGAAGAAACGTGTTCTATCAGTCACTTGCTCTTCCTATGCTGAGTAACCACTGAAATCCAGTTTAATCTAGATATGACTGATGCTTTCTTTTTGGGCTAACAGGACACATTTATGACTCTGAATGATTCTGTATCTATTTTCTATACCAATGGAATTAGAATAAGAAATGTTGTCTCTGTAAACTGTCTAAAGCAACAGTAAATTGGGAACATAAAAACTATGGTTTTATTTTAGTGTTAATTATACAGGATAGAATTTGATTACTTGACTGAAAAGAAGGAAAACTTTGTAGTCCTAAAGAAAAATGCAGAGAATGCTGCTGCTGCTGCTAAGTCACTTCAGTCGTGTCCGACTCTGTGTGACCCCATAGATGGCAGCTCACCAGGCTCCCCCATCCCTGGAATTCTCCAGACAAGAACACTGGAGTGGGTTGCCATTTCCTTCTCCAATGCATGAAAGTGAAAAGTGAAAATGAAGTCGCTCAGTCGTGTCTCACTATTAGCGACCCCATGGACTGCAGCCTACCAGCTCCTCTGTCCATGGGATTTTCCAGGCAAGAGTACTGGAGTGGGTCGCCATTGCAGTTTTATATTATTAATTTGTCCATCTGTAATACTGGCTAATGTGATTAATAAGAGATTGATAACAGCTCCAAAAGTAGTGATGGCTAAAGATACAGTATGTACTTACAGTATACAGCTCTAAAGACACATATGAGCACACACATCATGTTAAAATCTACTGTGTAGTGTGCTACATTGATATGATAAACATTATATGCCTTTTCACTAAAAAGAAAAAATGATTATAAAAATCATGGATTATTGTTTTATTTCTTGCTTAAAGAGCCTTAGATATGTACTGTTCTTAAAATGTAAAATCCTAGTGACTCTATAATTCATTGCCTCTATACTGTGATGCAATGATAAAAATATAATAGGGAATAGATGTGATTGATAAGTGATTACAATTTGGGGATTTAGAATAAAAAAAAAATTAAAATATACCACTAATCCAGTTAGCCAGAATATGAAGTGAAAGTTGCTCAGTCATGTCTGACTCTTTGTGACCCCATGGACTATATAGTCCATGGAATTTTCCAGGCCAGAATACTGGAGTGGGTAGCCTTTTCCTTCTCCAGGGGATCTTCCCAACCCAGGGACTGAACCTATATCTCCCGCATTGTGGGCAGATTCTTTACTACCTGAGCCACAAGGGAAGCTCAGTTAGCCAGAATGCTGCTGCTACTAAGTCACGTCAGTCGTGTCTGACCCTGTGCGACCCCATAGACGGAAGCCCACCAGGTTCCCTCGTCCCTGGGATTCTCCAGGCAAGAACACTGAAGTGGGTTGCCATTTCCTTCTCCAATGTTAGCCAGAATAAATGGAGTCAAAAACACTTGAACAGCACAGGAGAATGCTGAAGTGAGTTTATTGTATACTTTTAAATCCATTATATTTATATTTCCCCCTATATTCACATATACATATTCACAAGCATAATAAATATTATTTTAGTTTTAAAATTTTATAATTACTTATATATAAGTCACGTCAGTCGTGTCCGACCCTGTGTGACCCCATAGACGGAAGCCCATCAGGTTCCCCCGTCCCTGGGATTCTCCAGGCAAGAACACTGGAGTGGGTTGCCATTTCCTTCTCCAATGTTAGCCAGAATAAATGGAGTCAAAAACACTTGAACAGCACAGGAGAATGCTGAAGTGAGTTTATTGTATACTTTTAAATCCATTATATTTATATTTCCACCTACATTCACATATATGTATTCACAAGCATAATAAATATTATTTTAGTTTTAAAATTTTATAATTACTTATATCCTTTATGCTTCTGCTGCTGCTAGGTTGCTTCAGTCGTATCCAACTCTGTGCGACCCCATAGATGGCAGCCCACCAGGCTCCCTCGTTCCTGGGATTTTCCAGGCAAGAACACTGGAGTGGGTTGCCATTTCCTTCTCCAATGCATGAAAGTGAAAAGTGAAAGTAATGTCACTCAGTCATGTCTGAGGCAAATATTTTACCAAATGTTACATTTCTATATTCTGTTTAAATATATATGCATGTATCCAATACATTAACTTTTAGCCATGACATAGTAATAATTTTTAATCCTCTGTTTTATAATTTACCATTCCAATATATTGGCATTTTATTTGTTCACAAAGAAGACTGTAGTTAGAGTTTTTGTAATTTCTCCTTTCTCAAATGTAGAAGATCCTCTAGCATGTAGATGCAGAAGAATTACTTAGTCTGTTACTTGGGTATGGATACAAACTTTAATATCTGGAAGCAAGAGTTAGAACTGGACATGGAACAACAGACTGGTTCCACATAGGAAAAGGAGTATGTCAAGGCTATATATTGTCACCTTGCTTATTTAACTTATATGCAGAGTACATCATGAGAAACACTGGGCTGGAAGAAGCACAAGCTGCAATCAAGATTGCTGGGAGAAATATCAATAATCAAAATATGCAGATGACCCCTTATGGGGTCATCCATAAGGGTCTGCCACCCTTATGGCAGAAGGTGAAGGTGAACTAAAAAGCCTCTTGATGAAAGTGAAAGTGGAGAGTGAAAAAGTTGGCTTAAAGCTCAACATTCAGAAAACAAAGATCATGGCATTGGGTCCCATCACTTCATGGGAAATAGATGGGGAAACAGTGGAAACAGTGTCAGACTTTTTTGGGGGGGGGCTCCAAAATCACTGCAGATGGTGACTGCAGCCATGAAATTAAAAGATCCTTACTCCTTGGAAGAAAAATTATGACCAACCTAGATAGCACATTCAAAAGCAGAGACATTACTTTGCTGACTAAGGTCCGTCTAGTCAAGGCTATAGTTTATCCTGTGGTCATGTATGGATGTGAGAGTTTGACTGTGAAGAAGACTGAGTGTCAAAGAATTGATGCTTTTGAACTGTGGTGTTGGAGAAGACTGCTGAGAGTCCCTTGGACTGCAAGGAGATCCAACCAATCCATTCTGAAGGAGATCAGCCCTGGAAATTCTTTGGAAGGAATGATGCTAAAGCTGAAGCTCCAGGACTTTGGCCACATCATGAGAAGAGTTGACTCATTGGGAAAGAGTCTGATGCTGGGAGAGATTGGGAGCAGGAGGAGAAGGGGATGACAGAGGATGAGATGGCTGGATGGCATCTTTGACTCGATGGGCGTGAGTCTGAGTGAACTCCGGGAGTTGGTGATGGACAGGGAGGCCTGGCTTGCTGCGAATCATGGGGTTGCAAAGAGTCGGACACGACTGTGCGACTGAACTGAATGTACACTTGCTATAATTACTATTACTCCCAACAGTAGTGTATGAGAATTTTTATTTCTCCAAGCTCTTGTCAACACTTATATTGCAAGACTAGTTTTCTGCAGATTTGATATCTGTGATACAAAAATTTATTTTTGGTTTAATATGTCTGTATTTGATTATTAGTGAAGTTAATATTTATTTCATATGTTTGATGTCTATGAAAAATTGGAATCAGTATGGTGCTTTGGTAAAGCAATTTATTCTTTCCTCTCAAACACCCATTAAACACCCAAATGCTGGTTCCTTTTTTCAATACCTGAGTAAAAATCTAGGGCTTCCCATAAACTTTTAGATCATATAATAAATATATCTTTGTCTCTTCCAGTTTCAATACATTCTCACATCAGTAGTTAAGCTTCATAAAAAAGAAAGGAAAATAAGAAAGAGAGATGGTTTATTCAAATAAAGCTTGATGGATTTGGTGGTGGTTTAAATCTAACTCTATCATGAGGTGCTTTCTGGTTTCCTGAAAATCTGCTGCTGCTGCTGCGTCTAGGTTTCTTCTCAGCTGTTATTTCTAATTTCTTCTGATTAGTAGCATGTGACTCGACTCTTAACTTTTGATCTAGGGTGATACATTTAGCACAGTCTCTTTATAGGAGAGCAACGGCCCTTTCAATACCATCTTGGCTCCCAGTCCTCATACTCATGTTTTCACTCCCACAAAATCTGCAAGTTACGAAGAGTTGACTCATTGGGAAAGAGTCTGATGCTGGGAGAGATTGGGAGCAAGAGGAGAAGGGGACAACAGAGGATGAGATGGCTGGATGGCATCTTTGACTCTATGGGCGTGAGTCTGAGTGAACCCTGGGAGTTGGTGATGGACAGGGAGGCCTGGCTTGCTGTGAATCATGGGGTTGCAAAGAGTCGGACACGACTGTGCGACTGAACTGAACGTACACTTGCTATAATTACTTCTACTCCCAACAGTAGTGTATGAGAATCTTTATTTCTCCAAGCTCTTGTCAACACTTATATTGCAAGACTAGTTTTCTGCAGATTTTGTATCTGTGATACAAAAATTTATTTTTGGTTTAATATGTCTGTCTTTGATTATTAGTGAAGTTAATATTTATTTCATATGTTTTGATGTCTATGAAAAATCGGAATCCATTATGGTGCATTGGTAAAGCAATTTATTCTTTCCTCTCAAACACCCATTAAACACCCAAATGTTGGTTCCTTTTTTCAATACCTGAGTAAAAATCTAGGGCTTCCCATAAACTTTTAGATCATATAATAAATATATCTTTGTCTCTTCCAGTTTCAATACATTCTCACATCAGTAGTTAAGCTTCATAAAAAAGAAAGGAAAATAAGAAAGAGAGATGGTTTATTCAAATAAAGCTTGATGGATTTGGTGGTGGTTTAAATCTAACTCTATCGTGAGGTGCTTTCTGGTTTCCTGAAAATCTGCTGCTTCTGCTGCGTCTAGGTTTCTTCTCAGCTGTTATTGCTAATTTCTTCTGATTAGCAGCATGTGACTTGACTCTTAACTTTTGATCTAGGGTGATACATTTAGCACAGTCTCTTTGTAGGAGAGCAACGGCCCTTTCAATACCATCTTGGCTCCCAGTGGCTCCCAGTCCTCATACTCATGTTTTAACTCCCACAAAATCTGCAGTTCAGCCTTCCCCAGGAACAGTTCCCTTTCCTGCAGTGGCTGTCAGAGCAGCTAGCCAGCCACAGTCCTGCCCTTTCCAAGGCCTTGTTCTGACACCAGTCAGCCTTGGTGCTCCTCCACTACGAATGTGCTCTGTAGCTTGAATCTTATGGCATCACTTTCAGGAAGCCAATGCTCTCCATCTTCACTTCCCCAATTCTTTTCAGCATTGGGGTCTTTATGATCTCATTGTGTGTTGATAGACTAAAGGTTATGACTACAGATGTCCTTTTCAAAACCTGCTCTAGAATGTTAGTTTGGCAGCTATTGCCTGGGAACCTTGGCCAAACTATGGGTAGGGGAAAAAAGTTCATTAAAGAAAATTCTGTTAGAGGATTCAGATTTCTTCATCTGTGAACTGTCTAGTTATTGGGTTGTTCATAATTTTCTAATTGATTTATAAGCATCATGTATTCTGCAAGATTCTTCTATTATGTTGAATCCTAATCAGTTCTCATAGTCCACAGCTTAAATGTCATCTTATGTATTAATATTACAAACATGTTTATTTAGATAGTCACAGATCAGATAACCTTGGCCAAACTATGGGTAGGGGAAAAAAGTTCATTAAAGAAAATTCTGTTAGAGAATTCAGATTTCTTCATCTGTGAACTATCTAGTTATTGGGTTGTTCATAATTTTCTAATTGATTTATAAGCATCATGTATTCTGCAAGTATTCTTCTATTATGTTGAATCCTAATCAGTTCTCATAGTCCACAGCTTAAATGTCATCTTATGTATTAATATTACAAACATGTTTATTTAGATAGTCACAGATCAGATTTTTTCATTTATGAGTTTTCCCAAGATATCAAATTTGTTCTTGTTACATGAAACACTTATTTTGTTGCCAATCAAGAAATTCTAATTTACATTTTCAGTAATAGTTACAACAAGATCACTGTGAGAGAAATATCTGTACCTACATATTATCTGAATTTTTACCAAAAGATTAATTTTAAAGAGAGATATGTGTATCAGGAAAGAATGACCTGTTTTAAGAAATCAAGGATTCACTAAACATAAGTGATTCTCAGACTGAGATATTTTACAACTGGAAACTGTTTTATAAAGTGTTAGCTTTTTTGTTCATCATATCATAAACACTGTGAAATATATTTTCAGTGATGCAAAGGGTTTAAAATATATATGGAGTTGTTAAATTTTTGAATTGATTTTATAAAGTTTATGAGAAATTCTAAGCATAAACTTTAAAAAGTTCAATCATTATTAGAATACTGACAATTAAAATGAGAATGGATGTGGAAGAGAAACTGCCGGGAGCCAGCGTGAGGAATCCCGCCCATGGCAAAGGTCATGAGGAAGGAAGCCCGACAAAACGCAAAGGCATGATCTGGCTTCAGGGGTTCCCCCTGGGTTTTCCTGAACATCTACCCCCCAAAACCAGAGTCTGCCTGCTTTATTGTACTGTGCTTTCCACTCTCCTGACATTCTCTGGAAAAAGTTAACTCAGAGCTTCAGTTGGCAGTCTCCTGCATATAAAAAGAATGTCTCGGTTTGAACCCCCTTTGATGGCTTTCTAACTTACATGACCAGTTTCTCGGACTAGTCTCTCGAACTAGTTTCTTGAAAATCTGGCACTCCCCATGTCTCTCTCTTTCTCCCTCTCCCTCCCTCTCCTTTTCAGGCTAAATTCCCATCTGGAGTGGGGATGCTCACCATGTCTACTTACTTGCCCTGGCTTCTAAGATCCGTGAGAGAGGGAGCCTAAGGCGGGTCACCCTCTGCTATTCAAACGGGCACTGGTGGCCTAATGTAGATGGTGCGAACTTCTTGTCCTGAGGTTTTATTAGCTTTCCCAGTAAACCAAGTTATTACCTTTGAAGGCTTTCTAACTTACATGACCAGTTTCTCGGACTAGTCTCTCGAACTAGTTTCTTGAAAATCTGGCACCCCCCATGTCTCTCTCTCTCTCTTTCTCCCTCTCCCTCCCTCTCCTTTTCAGGCTAAATTCCCATCTGGAGTGGGGAGGCTCACCATGTCTACTTACTTGCCCTGGCTTCTAAGATCCGTGAGAGAGGGAGCCTAAGGCGGGTCACCCTCCGCTATTCAAATGGGCACTGGTGGCCTAATATAGATGGTGCGAACTTCTTGTCCTGAGGTTTTATTAGCTTTCCCTGTAAACCAAGTTATTTAGCCTCTTTTCTCCACTAAATTTTCCTACTATATTATTTCTTCCTAATCTAATCTTATATTTCTAAATAAATAAGTTTTCCTCACCTATGCCATCTCCCCTTTGAATTTCCTGGATCCACTGGGGCTGGACCCTGGCAAGAAACCCACATTATCATGTCTTTCTAATATATTTTAGTTATTACTGACATCAAGGGAAATATTAAGATATAATATCTGAAAGATTATCATGACTAATTATTAGGCTTTCTGTTCAGCTTTTTCTTCTAAGTTTTTATTCAGTTTATCACTGTCCTCTCAGAACATCAGTTTGCCTGTCTGTTTTTTAAGGTGGCATCTCAAAGTGAAGGCTCTGCTCTAGTTGGGAGGCAAACTAAATAAATAAATGATTTCATTTGTTATTTTCCAAGACTTTTGGTTTCATTCACAGCTCAATAACCACCTTCTCAGTATTTTTGGTGTTACTTGAACTGAATTGATAATAATCTATAAGCTTTTTTCAAAGATCATCTCTGCTCAGTGGCTGGGACTGATAAATGTATGAAAATCTTTAGCTTGTATGTGTGTACACCTGCTGGATGAAATATTGAGTGATTCCCATTTGGAGTCATTGAGGCAGTTTTCAAATTAGAATGTTATCTAAAAAAAATTACAAAAGCTTGGCACTCTTTCAAGTATTACAATATTTGGTTGTCATGGTTTCTAACAGTATTTTTGGTGTTACTTGAACTGAATTGATAATAATCTATAAGCTTTTTTCAAAGATCATCTCTGCTCAGTGGCTGGGACTGATAAATGTATGAAAATCTTTAGCTTGTATGTGTGTACACCTGCTGGATGAAATATTGAGTGATTCCCATTTGGAGTCATTGAGGCAGTTTTCAAATTTAGAATGTTATCTAAAAAAAATTACAAAAGCTTGGCACTCTTTCAAGTATTACAATATTTGGTTGTCATGGTTTCTATTATTTTTCCTGTCAACACCACCTCTGTTTGTTAGTGCTTCTGTTGCCTCATGGGTTCCAGACAGCTGTGCAGGCATTTCCAGCTATTACCACTCAGAACTGTTCAGCCGCTTAACAAGGTACTTGGTCACATCACTTCATAGGAAATAGATGGGGTAACAGTGGAAAAAGTGTCAGACTTTATTTTGGGGGGCTCCAAAATCACTGCAGATGGTGATTGTAGCCATCAAATTAAAAGACACTTACTCCTTGGAAGGAAATTTATGACCGACCTAGATAGCATATTAAAAAGCAGAGATATTACTTTGCCAACAAAGGTCCATCTAGTCAAGGCTATGGTTTTTCCAGTGGTCATATATGGGTGTGAGAGTTGGACTCTGAAGAAAGCTTGAGTGCCGAAGAATTGATGCTTTTGAACTGTGGTGTTGGAGAAGACTTGAAAGTCCCTTGGACTGCAAGGAGATCCAACCAGTCCATCCTGAAGGAGATCAGTCCTGGGTGTTCATTAGAAGGACTGATGCTGAGGCTGCAACTCCAATACTTTGGCCACCTCATGTGAAGAGTTGACTCATTGGAAAAGACTCTGATGCTGGGAGGGATTGGGTGCAGGAGGAGAAGGGGACGACAGAGGATGAGATGGCTTGATGGCATCACCGACTCGATGCACATGAGTTTGAGTGAACTCCCGGAGTTGGTGATGGAGAGGGAGGCCTGGCGTTCTGCGATTCATGGAGTAGCAAAGAGTCGGACATGACTGAGCGACTGAACTGAAGACTACAGGAGCTCTCTGCTGACACAAATGCTTCTACTTTAAAAAGATGAAATGATAACCTGAAACAGGCTATGGTCTTAAACAGGAAAAAAAAAAATCTGTGTGGGACATTGAACCAGAAATGAGTGAGAACAAAAGAGCAGGCATCGAAGAACACCTTTTAAAGTATAGAATATTGTGTTCAGAGGACTTAATATTATGGAATGCCATGTGTCAGAGTCACCTAGGTCCATTGTTTTAAAACAAGAGCTTATTTTGAGTAAAAATCAAATATTCTAATAACAAAGTAATTCTGAGCCTACTTGGAATTCAGAATAAAGTATAAAATTAAAAGTGAGATGGATGAAGAATACTGTTTCAGTGTAAAAACAGGATTGAAACTAGACCCAAGGGGATAATCTCTGATATCTGTTCCAGTTGTGCTGTCAAAGAAGTAACCTATATCTTCAGCTGACCCTTAGTTAAAATTTCAGAATCTTCTCCTTCTCTGTGAAATTATATAATAAAACTGTGTTTTCATCTTACATATGTGCTCCGTCATGTCTGACTCTTTGAGGCCCCATGTACGTTAGCCTGCCAGGCTCCTCTGTCCATGGAATTTTCCAAGCAAGAATATTGGAGTGGGTTGCCATTCCCTTTTCCAGGAGATCTTTTGGACCCAGGGATCTAACCCATGTGTCTGTGTCTCCCACACTGGCAGGTGGAATCTTTACCACTTGTGCCACCTGGGCAACCCAAAAAGACACCACCCAACATGGGACTCAAAACTATGACCCTGGGATTGAGAGTCCCATGCTCTACCCATCTTAGGTACATATATATATATATAAGCCTAATGAATGCATAAATGATTATACAGTCATCAAATATTTTTTCTGGGTTTGAAGTTAGAAAAGATTCAGAGAAAATAAGAGAATATAATGTTAGGTAATTAAAAGTATACATAAAAGGGGTGGGTTATCACATAAGGTAGAAAAGAAGATTCTTAAAGGGCTATAGACATACTTGTTTTTTTGACACGCTTGCCTAATGTAAAGTTACAGTCGAAAATAGTGACAGTAATGCTGGAGAGCTCCTCTTTTTCCTCCTCTTCTTCCTTTTTCTCTTTCTCCTTCTCTCCTCTCTTTCTTCCTCTTCCTCATTCAGCTGAAATATAGTATTCAAGGGATAGCTGGCTAAGATCCTAGATAAAGTATTACTCTGGACAGATCCCAAGAAGGTTGAGTGAAAGAATAAGAGAAACAGTGTACTCATTCTCGTTCCTTTTTAAGTTAGTGACAAATAAAGAAGGCACTGAAGTCATGGTGACAGACTTTTATCAGCTAATTCCCTGGGGAGAAATAAGGCTACAGGCAGGGCTCCAGCTTCTGAAGACTGATATATATTGCATAAAATAAATGCCCGTTTTGCAAATAGTTTTTCTGTGTGGCTCTATTTTTTTGGTGATTCAGGTATATTTGTTTATTCCATTTTTTCTCACTGATTTAGAAATAATATGTAAGTAAATGATTCTTTTTTGTTCAAGTGTTTCATGTTGTGCTCATAAATGATCCAGGACATACATGTAAAAGTTAAACCCAATTAGCTGATGCTCTGATAATAAAATTGCTAGAATTCTGCTAGGGTTACTAAAACACTACAGCTAATATATTATACATCAAATTTAGATTAGATTCCATGGTGTATAATTCTGGCAAAGAATAAGTGTAAGTTTTTCCTTAAAGATTTTGAGATTATATTTCTTCCTATATATGCAGTAAATAATAAAAGTATTTACTGACCAAGTGCTTGAAATCTAGATGCTAGGGAAATGCCTCCAACTTCTGGTAAATGTAGATTTACAACCAACAGAATAGCATGTGAAAAAAATTTCAATCCAAGGTTGCATATAATCGGTAATTAGTTTTCATGTGCAAATACAGCACTTTAAATTCACGAAACTAATTCGTCCCTTTATGATTCAATAATATTCTGTGTTTTTATTAAGCCCATAGGATTCTTTCTTTATTAGAAATGAATAGCTATTAAAATAGTACCTATTCAGTGGCTCCCATTTTTCAGAATATATCTCAGAATATATTTTATGTACAGATTCAGTTTTATTGCATGTATTAAATCCTGAACTGCAGTTAATATATCCAAAATAAATTTTTTCATAAAAATCCAAATACTAAATTTTCTGAAACCTATGATATAAAAGCAAACATAAAAATTCTTAAATATCTAATGGGCAAATTAGCTAGGCATTTAATATGTTGAGTCAGCTATGTCTGAACTGACTTGACAGTTCTCAATTCTGGTTTTCATCTGGCCAAGGCACAAACAGAATTGATGAAGAGTGAGTGAGTGAGTGTGCTTGTGTGCATGCAAACACATGACTAATGTGTATGGGGGGATATGCTATGAGAAAGAGAGAGGGAGGGGGAGAGTGAGTGACAGGAAAGATAGAGGAGGGGAGAGGAAGAAGACAGGAGGAGGAGGGGAGGGGAGGAAAGGGAAGATAAGTGAGAGAGAAGACTTCTGTCTCTCCACCTGGGTGGTTTGTAATAAGCTATTTCATATTTTTAGCTTTCTTTGTGTAGGCTAGGGTAGTCAATCTCTAAGGTCCTTAAATGAGTTAGGATACTTTCAGCTACAGCTAAAACCCAACTCAAATGGTTAAATCAATACATACTTTATTTTCTTTTTCTCATGGACAGAAACACAGAGAAAGGATAATTCCATGGCTAGTTAATTTGATGACTCAATCAGTGCTCAGTGGTATCTAACTCTTTGTGATCCCATGGACTATACAGTCCATGTAATTTTCTAGGCCTGAATATTGGAGCGAGAAGCCTTTCCCTTCTCCAGGGGAACTTCCCAACCCAGAGATTGAACCCAGGTCTCCCACATTGCAGGCAGATTCTTTACTAGCTGAGCCACAAGGGAAGCCCAAGTATATTGGAGTGGGTAGACTATCCATTCTCCAGTGGATCTTCATGACCCAGTAATCGAACTGGGGTCTCCTGCCTTACAGGCAGGTTCTTTACCAACTGAGCTATCAGGAAAGTCAAGTTCATCTCTAAGGTCCTTAAATAAGTTAGGATACTTTCAGCTTCAGCTAAAACCCAACTCAAATGATTAAATAAACATAGACTTTATTTTTTCTCTTGGCCAGAAACACAGAAAAAAGGATAATTCCATGGTTAGATAATTTGATGACTCAGCGACATTACCAAAGACCGAAGTTCTTACATCTATTCTGTCTACACCCTGAAGTATTTTATCTTAGTGAAAATTTCCTCCCAATTCATATTCCATGTTTCTAAACACCACTTGCTAACACAGTTCTTTACAGAGTTAGGAAAGGGACATTCTCTTCATGTTTCTGACCAGGAAGGTAAGAAACTCTTAGAAACTCTTCAGTAATCTTATCTTATTAACCAAATATCATTAGATATGTACCCAAACTAATAACAGGTATGGAGAACAGGATTTCTTGGATGGCTAACAGTATACAATATCCTCCCACTTAATTAGTGAACAGACAGCCAGATGTTCAGAGAGTAATTGAAGAAAAGGGAGACACTCCCACCTACCAAGAAGGGAGTGACCTTTGGGTTAGTAGTCAAGGATTTGGAGTCAATCCCTTCCAATTTTTAAGAATCATTGCTTCTAAATTCATATTAAAATAGTTAACACTGACTTTAAGACAACACATTTGTGCTGTGTTTTTTTCCTTCTTAGTCTCTTTTAGACATGCATATTTCAATGAATATGAGCACCTTTAATAAAATTAAGAAAAGACTGTGTTTGTGTGTGTGTGTGTGTGTGTGTGTGTGTGTGTGTGTGTTATACAGGGAGGAAGAGAGGGAAGCGTGTTCCTACATGCTCAGAGAGAAAATTCCTGACAATGAGTAGATTGCTGGTGTCTCTTTTGTATATATTTCCCAAGTGGTATATGGGATGACATATCCAATGCACTGTACTGACTTGGAACCTAGGATTTCTGTGCATCCATTTTAAGAGAAAATTAGACAAAGTTTGGATGAGTAGTGATGGCATCCACTGATGGGACACAGGTTTGGGATATCATATTTTATGTTCTATTTAGATGTGTGGAGTTTGGTTTAGTATACAAGTTGAATTTTCGAATAGGTCTTGAGATCAGTGAATCTAGATTTGAGGAAAAGTTTCAGGTCTAGAGACGTGTATTTAGCATTCATTGGCATACACATGTGAGTTCAGGTTTTAAGACTGAAGGTAATCACTCTGTTATAGAGATGACAAGGGAACCTAGGACCATGCCCCTAGATGGTTCAACAGTTAAAGGTGAAAAGTCAAAGCCAGGAAAGAGAGAGAGAGAGAACAGAAAGAGACTGAGAAGGAGGCAGTGAGAAATAGAAAATCCTGCAGATTATGTTGTCCTGAAAAACAGAAGATATGTGTTTTGGCAATAGGGACAATATAATGAACCTTGATTAAACGACCTCTCCAAAGGACAATGAGATGATTTGTTACATTTGTTTAACCCTGATGATTTATAGTTACATGGTGATTAAAAGGGCTCCTCAGGTGGCTCTGGACTTCCCTTGTGGCTCAGGAGACCTGAGTTTAATCCCTGGGTTGGGAAAATCCCCTGGAGAAGGGAAAGGCTACCCACTCCAGTATTCTGGCCTGGAGAATTCCATGGACTGTATAGTCCGTGGGATGGCAAAGAGTCGGAAACGACTGAGCGACTTTCACTCAGGTGGCACTAGTGGTAAGGAACCCATCTGCCAATGCTGAAGACATAAGAGATGCAGGTTTGATCCCTGGGTTGGTAAGATCCTCTGGAGGAGGACATGGCAACCCACTCCGGTATTCTTGCCTGGGGACTCCCATGAACAGAGGAGTTTGGTGGGCTACAGGCCATAGGGTCATAAAGAGTCAAACACAACTGGAGAGACTTAGTACATATGCAAGGTGATTCAAAAAAATAAAAAAAAATGACCATCTCTCTTAATAGTTGGTGAGCCTATGTCCCATACCCTTGTATCTGTGAAACTTCGGTTCTTCATTTATAACCAAAAAAAAATTCAGGAGAAGTTATGTTACCTGACTTCCAAGCTTGGCTGCAAAATATAATACAGTTTTGTCTTTTGCTTGGATGGCTTGTGCATGGAACCCTGAGCTACCACATACAAAGTTCAACTACTCTGAGCCTCAGGATCATAGAATATTTTATGTGGAATTTCAGGACTTCAAAGGACTGTTTCAGAAAACAAGGTAGAATATCAGATAATCCCAGCTGTAGCTACCAGCTGACCATAGCCACAGAGAGACTCCAAGGGAGAACTTCTGTTTGAGCCTTTCCAGATTAATCACTGAACTGCAGTATTGGCAGCCTAAGGACTTCTGTGACAGTCCATGGTTCAGACTTCATTTTCCATTGTAGGGGGTGGGGGCTTGATCTCTGGTTGGGGAGCTAAAGTTCCCACATGCCTCATGGTGAAAAAAACCAAAACATTAAAAAAAAAAAGATTGACACCCTTATGAAATGATTGTTTATGCCAATAAGTTTTGTGGTAGTTTGTTATTCCATGGTAGCCCCTGAAATAATCTTACATTGATTACTTTGTTTCATTCTAAAAGTAAATTTGATACAGAAGTAGATGCTTAAAATTCCATTTTATAGATGATAAAATGAGGATCAGAACAGCCGAGCAATCTTCCATAGGTTTCACATCAAGTATATGTGCATGGACTAGAAGCCAGGTCTTTTGTCCTGTATATCTAAGTTCATATTGCATCTTATAATTTCTCTATGAAACAGATCCATAAGTGTTTCAAAGCAGCACTCTCCTATTCACCAGATATTCCAAGCACTGTGATAGGTATTGATAATATAAAAATGAGAGGAATTGATTTTTTTTCTCCCAGGGTATTTGTTTGTAGTCTAGAAACTAGAAGCCAGGTCTTTTGTCCTGTATATCTAAGTTCATATTGCATCTTATAATTTCTCTATGAAACAGATCCATAAGTGTTTCAAAGCAGCACTCTCCTATTCACCAGATATTCCAAGCACTGTGATAGGTATTGATAATATAAAAATGAGAGGAATTGATTTTTTTTCTCCCAGGGTATTTGTTTGTAGTCTAGAAGGAAGATAGCAATTTAATCCAAAAAATGCAACACAGTCTAATAGATCTAATAGTGTTGGTTTGCGTGAGGTGTAAAATAATTATAGGAAGAGCATAGAGCTTGAATTAAAAAGAAAATACGTGTCAGATTGTAGGGACAGGTGGTTAACTAGAGGCACAGAGGACAGTAAAGAACAATAGCTGTAAGAGAAATGGAAATATATATGTTAAGCTGGTTAAGCTTTATGTGAATAGACAACTGGTTGGTGGTCCATGATGTTGGTTTTAACTTTCTTGTTCAAGGGAAAGAACAAGAACAAGTGAAGTAAGGAATAATCACCTAAAGGTAGAAGTATTCAATTATGCCTATCAAAAGAGAGGGGGAGGGGGGAATGAAATGTACATAACACCAACTACATCATAGATCATGGCCTGTGCGCTCCAGAAAAGTAGTTCAATTCTTTTAACAACCCTCAACAGATATCCTGGTTTTCCTTTAACAGAATTAAATTAAAGCTAAAAAAACATGAGTTTAAATTCTAAAATATGAAAGCAGAGAGGAAGTGGAGGAACATTTTATGTGGGAGATGAAGCCAGAGAAAAGATGCGGGGTAGGGAATACTTAGTGGGGGGAAAAAAGAAACAAAAAGTAGGATTTACACATTAACATGGTCAGTATCTTAGTGTCTTTTGGCTGCTGTAAGAGAATGACATAGACTTGGTGGCTTATAAACAACAAAAATGTTTCTCGTGGTTGTAGAAGCTGGGAATTCCAAGGCAAGAGAATCAGAGATTTTGATGTCTGGTGAAAACTCACATTCTAAATCATAGGTGACCCTTTTGTAGATTCTTTACGTAAGAGGCAAGGGGGCTCTCTGGCAACTCTCTTAAAAGGAGATTAATTTAATTCATCTGAAGGCTCTCTTCTCTTGATCTAATGACCCCCAGAGACCCCACCTCTAACTGCCATCACACTGGGGGTTATTTTTCAACATAGGAATTGTGGTGGAATGCAAACTTTCAGTGCTCAATGATAAAAGATCTTGAATATGAATATAGGCACTTGGATTGGATTTGCTACAAACAAGGTGCTATTACAGGTTCTTGGGTCAAGATACTGCAAAATGATATTTTAGGAAGATTTATGTGGGTGGGATGAAATGAGGCTTGGAGAGGACATGAATCGGTGAAATAAGTCAAGAGGCTGTAAAAACATTTCAGGTCAGAGGTACTATGATACTTACCTGCTTTGCAGACATGTCTTCCTCCACTTTTTCTGTATGATATGATAGTGAAAAAAATATTTTTAGATCCTCCACAATTTCTCATAATATAGTTTTAAGGTGATTTCTGCCCCTTGTCTATCTATATGTAAGAACGAAATAGGTAAGCATGAAGAAATAAGGAAAAAATTCTAAGGAAGTGAGGGAAATAACTTCAAATCTGCAAAAACAGGACATTTGTCATTGACCAATATCAAGCTCCCTTTGTTAAACTTTGTTAAGAGTGTGAAAATCTCAGACCATAAACTCACATTTTTAAGAAATGTAGTTATTTAATTTTCTTTCACTCAACTTGATTTGTATTACAATCTGTTATCTTGATAGGCTGATGGGAAACACAGAAATCTTACATATTTGCATTGTGTTTGGAGATGGGACAGTGTTTAACCTCCCACTTTTTTTTTCTATCTTTCTCTCTGTCTCTGTTTTTATCTCTTTTTATTTTTCTTGTTCTGTCCTGCACTGCCTTTCTCTCTCTCTTTCCCTGTTCTCACTTCTCTTTTCCTCTCTTCTCAAAGGCATTCTCTGTTCCCTTTCTATGACATTTAGCATAATAACATAGATGGTCAAAACTTAGGAAGAAAAAGACCATAAATGTAACTTTTAGGCACTTTCTCCTTTGGGACCCATAACAAATTCCTCCCAGAAGGCAATGAGTACAACAGCTCTTGCCACATTTCTGAAGTTAAAGAGAAACTCCATGGATTAAGAACAAAAATTTAGCATCTCAATTAAGGAAGACAGTTGTGGGCATTTCTTTTAATATCATGGACTACACCTTGAATTCAATATAAAAGACAGTTACTCTTTGTAATCATATATTTTCCATTGGAAATTAAGATGTTTCAGAACTACATGTGTTTGAATGTACTTCCTGTGTAAGAGAATGCTAACAGCATCCTCCTTGTTTCCAAACCTATACATATTTGGAAGATGAGATGGGTAATATTTCCGCCCCCATTCAGTCCTCCTCTCTGCGCAAGTCTTGTATACCCTGTTTCACTGACATACTTCCTGGCTGTATGACTTCCCTTGGCCAGTGGATATAAGTAGATATATTCTAGTTTTGAAAATAAGTTTTAAGAACCATTTTGTGATTTCATTTTGTTCTTTTCCCTTTACCAATATTGTTCCCAATATGGGCTGCTTCTTCAGACTAGAGAGGAACAGGCTTCCTGCCTGAACACTGACTGAACAGGCTTGCAGCCAAACCATAGCTGACATTTAACATGGGTTAAGAAATAAACCATGTGTTGTCAGCCATTGCTATTCTGTGTTTGTTTGGCTACACAGCACAGATTAGCTTATCAGGTTGGTACAAAATTCCTATAGTTAAGAAATAATCAGAATGGCTGCTATCCAAAAATCTATAAGCAGTAAATGCTGGAGAGGGTGTGGAAAAAAGGGAACTCTCTTACACTGTTGGTGGGAATGCAAACTAGTACAGCCACTATGGAGAACAGTGTGGAGATTCCTTAAAAAACTGCAAATAGAACTGCCTTATGACCCAGCAATCCCACTACTGGGAATACACACCGAGGAAACCAGAATTGAAAGAGACATGTGTACCCCAATGTTCATCACTGCACTGTTTATAATAGCCAGGACATGGAAACAACCTAGATGTCCATCAGCAGACGAATGGATAAGAAAGCTGTGGTACATATACACAATGGAATATCACTCAGCCATTACCTCTTACACTGTTGGTGGGAATGCAAACTAGTACAGCCACTATGGAGAACAGTGTGGAGATTCCTTAAAAAACTGCAAATAGAACTGCCTTATGACCCAGCAATCCCACTACTGGGAATACACACCGAGGAAACCAGAATTGAAAGAGACACGTGTACCCCAATGTTCATCACTGCACTGTTTATAATAGCCAGGACATGGAAACAACCTAGATGTCCATCAGCAGACGAATGGATAAGAAAGCTGTGGTACATATACACAATGGAATATCACTCAGCCATTGAAAAGAATGCATTTGAATCAGTTCTAATGAGGTGGATGAAATTGGAGCCTATTATACAGAGTGAAGTAAGCCAGAAAGAAAAACACCAGTACACTATACTAATGCATATATATGGAATTTAGAAAGACGGTAATGATAACCCTGTATGCGAGACAGCAAAAGAGACACAGATGTATAGAACAGTCTTTTGGACTCTGTGGGAGAGGGCGAGGGTGGGATGATTTGGGAGAATGGCATTGAAACATGTATATTATCATATGTAAAATGAATTGCCAGTCCAGGTTTGATTCATGAGACAGGGTGCTTGGGGCTGGTGCACTGGAATGACCCAGAGGGATGGGATGGGGGTTCAGGATGGGGAACACGTGTACACCTGTGGCAGATTAATGTCAATATATTGCAAAACCACTACAATATTGTAAAGTAATTAGCTTCCAACTAAAGTAAATAAATTTATATTAAAATAAATAAAGTGCTTAGAATAGTACCTGACACATAAAACTATTAAGTGTTTTATAAATAAAGTAAATGGTAATGTTCTGAAAAAAATGTTACATGCACAAATGCAATTGTAAGAATAAAAGATATCAAGTACACTTAAAAAAAGAAATAAAAGGAGTCTAATGGAGGCTTATTCTTGTGTTCAGTATTCTAACAAGTACACTAACACAACAGTTTTTTGTACTCAAAAAACTGACTCATATAAAAGCATCATTTTAATAGTAAGCAAAATTATCATTACCCCCCCAGATCTCCAAATGAGTTCCTTAATTGGTGTTTGGGAGATGTTATAATGGAAGCCTCAATATCTGCTCACTCTTAGTGGGACCTGATGCATCAAGGGGAGAATAATAAAGTCGTGTATACAAGACTTTCAAGCATACTGTACTAGAGTCATTCTATTAGAAATATATCAGGCAGCTGGAGAACTGAGGGAGGATTTAGTTTGTGTGGCATCCTTACTGGGCTACACAAGCTTTAGACAACTCTTCACTGGAATGAGACAGTGGGAGATGCAGCCTGGAAGGGAAGGATGATCAAGTACCACAGGGAACACAGAGTGGCTAGTATCTGTGATCATGTTCTGCTTCTTTTCATTGCTGCTTCAGAAAAGTCAGTTGGGACACTGGAAAGATCACCTAGAAGGTGAACATAAATAGAACAAAGGTTTCTGCAAGATAATGCTCAAAATCCTTCAAGGTAAACTTCAACAATATGTAAAGCAAGAACTTCCAGATGTACAAGCTGGATTTAGAAAAGACAGAGCAATCAGAGTTCAAGTTCCCAACATCCATTGAAACATAGAAAAAGCAAATGAATTCCAGAAAAATATCTACTTCTGCTTCATTGACTATGCTAAATCCTTTGAATGTGTGGATTACTGCAAACCATGGAAAATTCTTAAGATATAGGAATACCAGACCACTTAACCTGCCTCCTGCGAAACCTGTGTGCATATCAAGAAGCAACAGTTAGAATTGGACATGGAAAAATGGACTGGTTTGAAACTGGGAAAAAAGTAAATCGGGCTGTATTTGGTCACCCTGCTTATTTAGCTGCTATGCAGAGGACATCATGAAAAATGCCAGGCTGGATGAAGCACAAGCTGGAATCAAGATTGCCAGGAGAAATAACAACCTCAGACATGCAGATTATATACTCTAATGGCAAAAAGTAAAGAGGAGCTAAAGAGCCTCTGCATGAAAGTGAAAGAGGAGAATGAAAAAAACTGGCTTCAACTTCAACATTAAAAAAATTAAGATCATAGCATCAGGTCCCATCACTTCATGGCTAATAGATGAGGAAAAAATGGAAACAGTGGTAGATTTTATATTCCTGGGCTCCAAAATCACTGTGGATGGTGATTGCAGTATGAATTTAAAAGCCACTTAATCCTTGGAAGAAAAGCTATGACAAAACTAGACAGTATATTATAAAGCAGGGACATTACTTTGCCAACAAAGGTCCATATAGTGAAAGCTATTGTTTTTCCAGTAGTAATGTATGGATATGAGAGTTGGACCATAAAGAAGGCTGAGCACCAAAGAATTGATGCTTTCAAACTGTACTGCTGGAGAAGTCTCTTGAGAGTCCCTTGGATAGCAAGGAGATCAAACCAGTCAATCCCAAAGGAAATTAACCCTGACTATTCATTGGAAGGACTGATGCTGAAGCTGAAATTCCAATACTCTGGCCACCTGATGCAAAGAACTGACTCATTGGAAAACACCTCAATGATGAGAAAGATTGAAGGCAGGAGGAAACTGGGTCTAAAGAGGAATGAGAAGGTTTGATGGCATCACCGACTCAATGGATATGAGTTTGAGCAAACTCCAGAAGGACAGGGAAGCCTGGCATGTTTCAGTCCATGGAGTCACAAAGAGCAGCACATGGCTTAGTGACTGAACAAACAAAAAACAAACTTTTTGCTTAGATGGAACACCACTTAATCACTTACACATTTTCTCTCAATTTTAATTTTAATTAAAATTTGGATTGATGAAATTGGGAAGAGAGAATGATTATTGATCTTCCTTAAATTCAGCACTGATAGAGGTCAAGGCTATGGGCTATAGAGATAGGATATTTACATGTAAGTCCAAACTCCCTTACTGAATCATTAAGGAAAACTTGGATATGTGATTACCACTGTGCAGTTCAGTGTCTACATCTGTCAAATAGTAATAAGACTATCTTTCAGAGAATTATCTTAAAGGTTAATATTAAATGAATACAAAATATATGGAAGGTGCTTAGAATAGATCCTGACATATAGTAAGCACTTAGTGTTACATATTAATTTTTCATAATCTCATAAAATACCTGTGAGTTAGGTGTTTATGTTTTTTTAGCATGCAGCAATTAATAAATTTTCTCAAGGTTACTCCACCACAATTGCTAATTCCAAAATATAAACAAGTCTGTCTTACAATGTTCCTCTCCATGTTAAAGGGGATGGGCAGTGGGTTGCTTACCTAATGAAAGGGAGACTTGGAGCATTGACTAGAGGTGGGACAAATTGTACTAAAATGAAATGTGGGAAAACGGATATTTAAGGTGATATGCAAATTAAAAAGTGAAGGAAATAGTGGGGAAAAGTGTATGTGATCCAGGCAAGAGAACAACTTCCTTCCAGTTAGTCCCAACAGTTTTTGTTTGTTTTTAACAGAAAATGAAAGGTGCACAGGTTTATGTGAAACTTTCTTACATTATGCTCCCCATATGGATCCTCCCACTAACTTTGTTGGAGCTACTTCAATTTTCAACTCGAATCAAAAGCATGACTTCCCTCTTTTTACATTGACCTATAAGGATAATAAGAACTCTGTTTAATTTTTAGCTTCTTGTGTATTCATTGTATAGTAACCATTGACTAAAAAAAACAAAAAAGCACAATGTGAAAGCTGCAAGTTGTTTTATTTGGGGCTATATGAGGAGCGCTGAAGAATTAACGCTTTTGAACTGTGGTGTTGGAGAAGACTCTTGAGAGTCCCTTGGACTGCAAGGAGATCCAACCAGTCCATTTTGAAGGAGATCAGCCTTGGGTGTTCTTTGGAAGGAATGATGCTAAAGCTGAAACTCCAGTACTTTGGCCACCTCATGCGAAGAGTTGACTCACTGGAAAAGACTCTGATGCTGGGAGGGATTGGGGGCAGGAGGAGAAGGGGACAACCGAGGATGAGATGGCTGTATGGCATCATGGGCTCAATGGATGTAAGTTTGAGAGAACTCCGGAGTTGGTGATGGATAGGGAGGCCTGGCGTGCTGTGATTCATGGGGTCGTAGAGTCAGACACAACTGAGCGACTGAACTGAACAGAACTGACTGATATGAGGACTGCAGACCAGAAGACAACACCTCAGAAAGTTCTGAGAAACTTCTTCAAAGAGGTTGGGGAGGACAGTAACATACACTTACCATTGACTAAAAAAAACAAAAAAGCACAATGTGAAAGCTGCAAGTTGTTTTATTTGGGGCTATATGAGGAGCGCTGAAGAATTAACGCTTTTGAACTGTGGTGTTGGAGAAGACTCTTGAGAGTCCCTTGGACTGCAAGGAGATCCAACCAGTCCATTTTGAAGGAGATCAGCCTTGGGTGTTCTTTGGAAGGAATGATGCTAAAGCTGAAACTCCAGTACTTTGGCCACCTCATGCGAAGAGTTGACTCACTGGAAAAGTCTGATGCTGGGAGGGATTGGGGGCAGAAGGAGAAGGGGACAACCAAGGATGAGATGGCTGTATGGCATCATGGGCTCAATGGATGTAAGTTTGAGAGAACTCCGGAGTTGGTGATGGATAGGGAGGCCTGACATGCTGTGATTCATGGGGTCGTAGAGTCAGACACAACTGAGCGACTGAACTGAACAGAACTGACTGATATGAGGACTGCAGACCAGAAGACAACACCTCAGAAAGTTCTGAGAAACTTCTTCAAAGAGGTTGGGGAGGACAGTAACATACACTTCTTTTTTTTTTTTTTTTGGTAGGAAGTTTCTACTGGTCTCAAGAAATTTCTACTAGTCACAAGAAACAGTTGTCACCGTGAAGGATTTTAGTGCTTTTCTAGGTATGAGGAGATATAAGAATTGGGCTTATAAAATCAGCTCCTGAGAATATCTAACTATCTGAATACCTGTTCTGCCAGTTTTGTCCTGAGACACACCGTGCCTATTTTGCTCTCCACCCTGAACTCATTCAAGGGGTATTGCAGGTCAGCACCTACAACAGACTATGGTTTAACCCTTTAGAGGTAGATGGCAAGTGCCAATTTGTAGTTGACAAGACTCTGTGTGTGCAGCATCTTATTCTTGAGACTATAAATGACCAGGCATCTCCAAGTATAATCCAGGCTGTCAAATGTGCACAAAGAAAAATATCTTAAATAGACCATAATGAAAAATATCAAATCAACTATAATACTTTGAAATTAATATGGTTAATATCATAATAATGAATACTGAGTTGTAACTGGTTAGGGTGCATTGGTGAACTATATAGTTTATATGAACTATATAGCTTTATAGTTGGACTCTAAAGAAAGCTGAGTACCAAATAATTGATCCTTTTGAACTGTGATGTTGGAGAAGACTTTTGAGAGTCCCTTGGACTACAAGGTGGTCCAACCAGTCTATCTTAAAGAAAATCGTCCTGAATATTCATTGGAAGGACTGATGCTGAAGCTGAAACTCCTATACTTTGGCCACCTTATGCAAAGAACTGACTCATTGGAAAAGACCCTGCTACTGGGAAAGATTCAAGGCAGGAGGAGAAGGGGATAACAAAGGATGAGACAGTTGGATGGCATCACCAACTCGATGGACATGAGTTTAAGCAAGCTCTGGGAGTTGGTGATGGATAGGGAAGCCTGGCGTGCTGCAATCCATGGGGTCGCAAAGAGTTGGACACAACTGAGCAACTGAGCTGATATGGGTGAAATTAAGGGAAGATTATTTAGGGGTCTTCCCTGGTGGCTTATATGGTAAAGAATCTGCCTGCAATGGAGGAGACCTGGTTTCAATCCCTGGGTCAGGAAGATCTCCTGGAGAAGGTAATGGCTACCCACTCTCGTATTCTTGCCTGGAAAATTCCATCGACAGAGGAGCCTGGTAGGCTATAGTCCATAGGGTTGCAAAGAGTAAGATATGACTGTGTAACTTTCACTTCATACAGATAAAATAAAGGGACGGTTATTTACATAAATAGACCATGTTTTACATTAACTCATTGTCTTATCAGTTCAGTTCTGTTGCTCAGTCGTGTCTGACTCTTTGCAGCCCCATGAACTGCAGCACGCCAGGCTTCCCTAGCTATCATTAACTCCCAGACCTTGCTCAAACTCATGTCCATTGAATCAGTGATGCCATCCAAACATCTCACCCTCTGTCATCCCCTTCTCCTCCTGCCTTCAATCTTTCCCTTATACTCTTGGGGAAATTGTATTTTGGGGGGTGTATGCATGCTCATTTCTGTCCTTTATCAAGCCCATCTTTGATATCTCTAATTTTCTTGAAGAGATCTCTAGTCTTTCCCATTCTGAAAGAGATGGGAATACCAGACCACCTGACCTGCCTCTTGAGAAATCTGTATGCAGGTCAGGAAGCAACAGTTAGAACTGGACATGGAACAACAGACTGGTTCCAAATAGGAAAAGGAGTACGTCAAGGCTGTATATTGTCACCCTGCTTATTTAACTTATATGCAGAGTACATCATGAGAAATGCTGGACTGGAAGAAACACAAGCTGGAATCAAGATTGCTGGGAGAAATATCAATAATCTCAGATATGCAGATGACACCACCCTTATGGCAGAAAGTGAGGAGGAGCTAAAAAGCCTCTTGTTGAAAGTGAAAGAGGAGAGTGGAAAAGTTGGCTTAAAGCTCAACATTCAGAAAACGAAGATCATGGCATCTGGCCCCATCACTTCATGGGAAATAGATGGGGAAACAGTAGAAACAGTGTCAGACTTTGTTTTTTTGGGCTCCAAAATCACTGCAGATGGTGACTGCAGCCATGAAATTAAAAGGCGCTTACTCCTTGGAAGAAAAGTTATGACCAACCTAGATAGTATATTCAAAAGCAGAGACATTACTTTGCCGACTAAGGTCCATCTAGTCAAGGCTATGGTTTTTCCTGTGGTCATGTATGGATGTGAGAGTTGGACTGTGAAGAAGGCTGAGCACAGAAGAATTGATGCTTCTGAAGTGTGGTGTTGGAGAAGACTCTTGAGAGTCCCTTGGACTGCAAGGAGATCCAACCAGTCCATTCTGAGGGAGATCAACCCTGGGATTTCTTTGGAAGGAATGATGCTAAAACTGAAGCTCCAGTACTTTGGGCACCTTATGCGAAGAGTTGACTCATTGGAAAAGACCCTGATGCTGGGAGGGATTGGGGGCAGGAGGAGAAAGGGACAACCGAGGATGAGATGGCTGTATGGCATCATGGGCTCAATGGACGTGAGTCTGAGTGAACTCCGGGGATTGGTGATGGACAGGGAGGCCTGGCGTACTGTGATTCATGGGGTCGCAAAGAGTCGGACATGACTGTGCGACTGAACTGAACTGATGCATGCTCAGTTGTGTCCTACTCTTTGCAATCCCATGGACTGCAGCTCGCCAGGCTCCTCTGTTCATGGGATTTTCCAGACAAGAATACTGGAGTGGGTTGTGGTTTATTTTCAGGAGGGGCATTAGCTATAATTTTCACAGTTGGTATGTACCAGCTGCAGTCTTTACAGAGATTCAAAAAGTACTTGAGAAGACATTCTTTTTCTTTTTGACATTCATATATGTTGGACTTGTGTTAAACCTAGAAGTAGCAACCAGAATTTTTTCTAGCTCAATCGTCTATACAATTAAGTACTCAGTAGGTGAAATTTCATTAATGTGAGTAACTTCAAGGAAAGATTATAGCTGATGCATCTCAATGTCTTCTTACTCTGGAACTGCACCCAGCAATTGTTCTGACAGCCGTCTTGTGATTTTCACACTTGGCTTCTTGACAATGTTAAGAATTTTATTCACGTTCATACTGAGAGATGGCTTACATCCCAGCATTTTGTAATTATTTTACTTTACCTCCTGCATCCTGGGGTCACTGTGTTCCCCAAGCTGCTCAGGAGTATTGCAAATCCGGTAGACTTCATGCTGGTGACCCTCTGAGTTTAAGGACTTGAGGGATAACTGAAATCCCAGCTGCCAGTAACTAAGTCCAAATAAAGGACTAGGTTAGTTAGGGCAGAAGTGGATTTATTTGTCTTCTTTCTGTCTGTGGACTTACAGGGGTCATTCAGTGAAATTGTGCTGTGCTACACTTTCTTCCTCTAAACAAAGGTTAATAAAAGTGCCTTCTCTCTCCCTGCAATAAAGTGGTAATGATTAACTAGATGATCCTTGAATAACTCATTTAAGTGGTCTGGAAAAATCCTTAATGCAAGTAAAAGGCATACCAGGAGTTTGTTTTCTTTAGAGCTAGAAAAGTAGTTAGAACTATCAAGATGTGTATTCTGTACAGTTCAGTTCAGCTGTCGTGTCTGACTCTTTGCAACCCCATGGATGGCAGCACACCAGGCCTCCCTGTCCATTACCAACTCCCGGAGTTTACTCAAACTCATGTCCATTGAGTCAGTGATGCCATAAAACCATTTAATCCTCTGTCGTCCCATTCTCCTTCTGCCTTCAATCTTTCCCAGCATCTTTTCAAATGAGTCAGCTCTTTGCATCAGGTGGCCAAAGCATTGGAGTTTCGCTTCAACATCAGTCCTTCCAGTGAATAGTCAAGACTGAGCTCCTTTAGGATGGACTGGTTGGATCTCCTTGCAATCAGAGGGACTCTCAAGAGTCTTCTCCAACACCATAGTTCAAAAGCATCAATTCTTTGGTGCTCAGCTTTCTCTATAGTCCAACTCTCTCATCCGTACATGACTACTGGAAAAACCATAGCCTTGACTAGATGAACCTTTGTTGATAAAGTAATGTCTCTTCTTTTGAATACGCTGTCTAGGTTGGTCATAACTTTTCTCCCAAGGAGTAAGTGTCTTTTCATTTCATGGCTGCAGTCACCATCTGCAGTGATTTTGGAGCCCCCCCTCAAATAAAGTCAGCCACTGTTTCTCCATCTATTTGCCATGAAGTCATGAACTGGATGCCATGATCTTTGTTTTCTGAATGTTGTATATTTAGTGTACAGTGTATTCTGTACTTTGTCACAAATTTACTCTTCCAGACTCTGACTCTAATGGCAGTTATTGTAGAATACTGATGATTTGGTAGTTCTGCATTTCCAAAATAAAGGAAATACCTTTACATTTGGAATATCCATGTTTATGCAGTTACTTCCTAAAGCACTAATACACATAATACATAAAATGTAAAAACTTCTAGGTGACTGAAAGGAAACATTGAACTAAAGACAAATATCAAATGTGAAGGAGTTATATAAAATGATAAAGAGTTAATACCTTTAATTTGTAAAAAGCTGTTTACAAATCAAGAAAAAAAAAAAAAATCTCCAAAATGTTATAGAAAAGCCAGCTTATGGTGTAAATTCATAGGGAACATATAAAAGAAATAGGTGCCAAAATGATATGGAAAGTGTACAAACTTCTATGAGTAATCTTTTACCCCTGTGAGTAAAAGAAATGGGAAGAAAAGCAATAATCTGATGTATTTTTCCTAATCTTTCTAAAATAGCACATATTTTTGTGGCTGTGTATAACATACTGCAAACTTTTGTCATTAGGTGTCAAAAAGTTAAAAAAACATAAATGTTGATCCTGAATTTTGTATTTGAAACTCATTCAAAGGGAAAAGTTACATAAGTTCACAAAAATACATGAACAATATGTGTTACAACATTTTTATTCTATTAGTAGGTTATAATACAGATTTAGTTAAATTATGCTGTACTCCCAAACAGTGGTAGCCAGCCACTAAGTAGATGGCTAGGTAGATAAGTAAAGAGAGAGGAGTAGAACATTCATCCTAAACTATGTTATATATGCACACATGCACATAGACCCACATAAGCACACAGATACTAATTCGTCTGTTAAAATACATATATATATATATGCACACACACTCCATGTTATAAGAGAAAAAGACTTAGATAAAAAAATGAATTTAAGTAAAGTTAACATCATGAACAATACAAAGTATAAGTTAGTGGTTATGATTTTTAAAGTTGGAAGAAAGAGTCAGAAAATTTATCTTTTTATACTTCCTTGAATCAAAGTTGTCAACAAATTTTATAACTTATAAAATGAAAAAAAAAACCTGTGAGAGGGTGTCTTATAATATGATGAGCTAATCTTACCCATTCATTGAGGGGAGATACTGATGAATATTCACTACACATATTTTTAAATGTGAGGGACGTACTGACCTGTGCCACACTGAGCTAGTTATCCTTGGCTTTTCACTTATAAACCCTTATTCTCATTTCAGTTATATTTTGTAACTGAAAAACTGCTCTCAAGAAAAGCTCTAAAATCCATTAGCAGGAAAATATAAACTGTAACCTGACCCAAGAATCTTCGTGCATCACCTTTAGAATTATCTACAGCCACATTTTCAGATTTGGGGAGCCTAGGGAGCGGTATTAGGAATTTCCCTGCCTGCTCAAAACACACTGGCCTAGTCTCATCCTCCTCTGTCTCTGTTCCCTGCAGGTGCCCTGGCACGAGGAGGTATCTAGGAGAGTGGCCAGCCTGTTTCCAGGCCTTGAGCAAAGGATCGCCTTCAAATTATCCTGTCCATCTGGGGGGTGATAGGAGAGCATGGAGCTTCCTTCCAAGTCTAGACTGATTAGGGAAACTTGTGAGTGAGGGTGATTATGTGAAACAGACTTCACCTATATTTCTGACTTGCAGATTTGCTAAGGGCTATTTTTGATGTGGGCAAAATGCCCAGCAGTCTGCCCAAAGTATTGGGCAGGGCAGTAATGCCAACTAAAATCTCTACTCTTATAATCTTCCCTCTCATCTTATAAATTCTTTGCATTTGTTAATTCATAAATCCTTTCAACCACCTTGCAAAAGGTTGGAGTCATTACCAGAGAGGAAATTGTTCCTGCAGTTTCCATGACTTCTTGGAGGAACAGGATTTCAGTCCAAGTAGCTTAACCCTAGTGTTTACACTCAAACAAATTTTATGCTGTCACATATTATAGAAATACTGACCATGGAATTCTCCAAGCAAGTATACTGGAGTGGGTAGCCATTTCCTTCTCCATGGTATCTTCCTAACCCAGTTATTGAACCAGGGTCTCCTGCATTGCAGGCAGATTCTTTACCATCTGAGCCACTAGGGAAGCCCTATAGTAATACTAATCAATTATACTTCCTTTCAGACTCATAGCTGCTAACATTATCAACATCTCAGATTCACTAGCTTTATGTGCTTTTTATGTGAAATGTGTATTCCATTTGGATTTATCTTTATTAAAAAGTTGAACAATGAATAAAATATTCAGAATTCATAAAGATAAATAGAAACTGACCCCGTCACCTCCCCATTCCACTCCTCTGATGTAGACATTAATAAATGCCTGCTGCTATGCTTACGCCATTCTTTATGTTCATATACATGTTGTCATTGATTTAATAATATTTGTTTAATAATTGTGTTTTTGTTTTTAAATAATGGAATCACACTAAACATACTGCTCTATCACTTGTATTTTTCACTAAGATACACACTATATATATATATGCATATGTGCATGTATATGTATGTTTATATGTATGTCTATATTGTGTATATCTCCACTGCCAATCTATCCTAGCATTTTTGTGTTTATTTTATTATAAATTAGGATTTTCTCCTTCTAGATCTCCTGTCTTCATGTGGACAGTTTAAACGTTTTTAAGTATGTCTTTTCTTTCATTCTTAATCTCTTAACTCATTTTGTATTGCTTTGTTTTCATTAGTAAGCCTTTCCACAGGTACTGTTTTAGGTGCTTAAACTATAGAAAGGTACCTAGATTACGTACCTGCTCTTTTGGAATTTATATCCATGTTGTGAGATATTTCCATATGATTGTTCAGACCACTGATTCAGACTTTAGTGGTGTCATTCTATTTTTTAGTTTTGTTTATTCGGTCTGTTCATGTAAAAGTCATGTTTTCATTGTCTTTTTAATTCTGAAAAGTTTTTTGCACTGTTAATTTTATGTCATTGGGAGTGTTTATTATAGTTTTCCTAAAACATGGTTTTGTTTTTTTTTTCCATTCATTATAGTTCCATAGGAGTCCATAATTTTGTATTTTGAGCTGGATCTTCCTCCCCCATGTTACTGATCCTCCTTCAGTGAAATGAATATATTACTTTTCTTTAATTAGAGTTTATATTGTGTCCTTTCATTAGCTGTAAAAGTAGACTTATGGGATCACTTGAATAATGACAGACCTGTAAAAATGGATGCTGTGACATTATCTGCTAGAGTTAAAACTAGCTGGTCAGGGATTACCTGATAGTTGAGATGCAGAGAAGCTCATTAACTTTCTTGGACCTTCACGGTATAATATATGGCTTTCTTCTCTGATTTCATTTCCCTAACTCTCACCTAATGCCTGGAGGATGAATCTATTCACTTGCCTTTTCCACTGGAGATTTTGTTTAAATTAAGGTCAAAAGGATACTCCAGGCTTTCTGAGTTATTTTAATACAGAGAGATGGGTACATGATTAGTATTAAAGAGACATAAGCTCACTAAAAGTGCCAACATCCACTGGATCATGGAAAAAGCAAGTACCTCAAGGCTGTATATTGTCACCCTGCTTATTTAACTTATATACAGAGTACATCATGAGAAATGCTGGACTGGAAGAAA
>SJXQ01007984.1:0-13631 GCA_006408695.1 Aepyceros melampus | reverse complement strand
AGAAGAAAAGTTATGACCAACCTAGACAGCATATTCAAAAGCAGAGACATTACTTTGCCAACAAAGGTCCGTCTAGTCAAGGCTACGGTTTTTCCTGTGGTCATGTATGGATGTGAGAGTTGAACTGTGAAGAAAGCTGAGCGCCGAAGAATTGATGCTTTTGAATTGTGGTGTTGGAGAAGATTCTTGAGAGTCCCTTGGACTGCAAGGAGGTCCAACCACTCCATTCTGAAGGAGATCAACCCTGGGATTTCTTTGGAAGGAATGATGCTAAAGCTGAAGCTCCAGTACTTTGGCCACCTCATGCGAAGAGTTGACTCATTGGAAAAGACTCTGATGCTGGGAGGGATTGGGGGAAGGAGGAGAAGGGGACGACCGAGGATGAGATGGCTGGATGGCATCACTGACTCGATGGACGTGAGTCTGAGTGAACTCCGGGAGTTGGTGATGGACAGGGAGGCCTGGCGTGCTGTGATTTATGGGGTCACAGAGTCGGACATGACTGAGTGACTGAACTGAACTGAAGACCTAAATTCAACAGACTCCTTCGCTATAAACACTTTCCTCACAAATAGGCTTCAGATAGCAATCCCTCCCATGGCCTCAAGCTGCAGCCTACATGCTCACCCTGGAACACTCTTTTGCAAAAGTTCTTGAACAAATGTCAGTGATTAACTTTATGAATTATTCTCTGAGTACAGCTGCAGAAGGCTTTGTGCCTCCTCATGCTCCTCTCAAGAACAGTAAGCACCTTAATACTCTTTTCAGTCAACTCAGCTGAGGAGAGGAAAAAACAAGTCAGAATCACAAGGCCTATCTCCTTCATCCCATGTCCGTGCCTGCAGGTCAAAGAGAGGGAGTTGGGGCCATGCCTCCATTTTGTCAGTAATGCCTAACTTGGCTCCCATCATAGGGGCCCATCTATCTCCTACTTCAAACTGGAACAAAGTTAGAAATGTAAGAATGTTCTGCATACCTCCTGAGGGGGTGGGAAACTTACTGGAATGTTGAAAGTATAGGTGAATATTTGTTCTAAGGATAAGAGGACTATGTAAGTCTTTAATTCTGGTATCTTCATAAAACCTGAGCAAACTCTCAGGTCCTGCAGAAACTACTTACTATAAAAGAAGAAATCTTATTCAAATAACACTCTTTAGAGTCCTGTAGATTTGCAACGTTCAGATGCAACACATCTAGAAAACACCATGCTACTTAACCAGCACAAATAAAGATGAAACAGGTTCTAGAGATGGTTTCAACCAGATGCCAGAGTCTAGAGTTAAAGCCATTCTCTCTCCTAGTTGGTCATGGGATGACTGACTGACACCAGACATTAATTGATGTGTTTATTTGTATTATTTCTTTTCCAAGTAAATATTTGGCCTTGGGGCCATCATTCAAATATCCTTTCTGCTTCATGCATGTAAGCCAAATGTAAACTAATGAGTAAAGTCATTTTAGGAAATTCAAAAGCATTACTTTTGAAATGGTGTCTTTAAAAAGTGTGTGTGTGTTTACTTAGAATAAAATTCCTGAGGAACAGATTTTAGAGGCTCTATTTTTGTTTTATGGTTTAATTTTAATGTAATGAGGGGGAAAATATTAATATAAAGTAAAATGACTTAGCTGGTTTAAATTAATGTTCTAAATTGAAAGTGTATTTAGTTTGGGCTTTGCTACTTCAGATAAAGCCTAAACTGATGGGTGGCTCTGCTTCGTCTATTTAAGATGGAACTGTCTAAGGAAACAACCTGGGAAAGTTTACAATGTAGTAGAGAAGTAGAGAAATGCTTATTATACAGAACAGCAAAGGTTATGCCTAAAGACTCTAAGAGTTGCTATGAGAACAACCCTGGATTTGGAGGGAAAGAGGCTGGAAGGAGTGCCAGGGAGGGCTCCCTACAAAGGTTGAGAGCATATAGAATCAGTTTGGATGGAGGTTTCTTCTACTGATGTGGTAAAAGGGCTAAAAAAGCCCTTATCAAACGTACTAGTTGCTTTAAGTTGGAAAGGATAGTGGAGTTACTTGATTGAGGGTCCAAACGACTGCCATAGGTTTCCTTCAAGAGGCCAATTTTAATGAGATAAAATGTCATCCCCACAAGAGCAAGGATTTTTAGTTGTGGTATTTTCTCATGTATTGGTCCTCAGCAACCAGAAGTGACTGTGCTTGACATGGATTAGTGCTCAATAAATATTTGCCTGCGAATATATGTTAGTTACCTTTCCTCCCTGAACCTACTCTTTCTATCTTGACTGGCAGCAATACCTAGTACCCTGGGAGTTATCAGATTATATCTCTTCATTTTCCACAACTGTCTGTCACCTCTTCTTATCAAATCTACCTACAGTATGTCTGTAGAATTCTTTTCCTTAAAACACAAACATCAGCAAACCCATATCGAAGTAGAGTGAAACACAGTTAATCAGTAAAACATGTTAATAAAAAGAAAATGTAGGGATTGGTGTGCTGGAGTTAGCTCACACAGATCTCAAGAGTGGAAAGTTATATGTCTCACTTTCCCACTTTGAGTTCAGTGACTTCACTCTGGCTATTTGAAATTGGTCATGGTGTCATGTGGGAGTATTTCCACCACAGAAGTCAATGTTTACCACAATTTGGAGTTTTGTTCTTTTGTTTTGTTTTGTTTTTTTAATCCAGTTTAGCAGAACACCACTGGTTTTAACTCATAAAAAGTTTGTAACATGAGGTGGTCTCCAACAAAGTGAATTCAATATTTGAACTGCTTTAAGGAAAAAGGATTCAATTTGTTCTATATGGTCTCAAAGAGTGATGTGAAGGGCAGCAGGTAAACATTTCAGGAAGATAATGTTTAATGTTGGGAAATCTCTGGGACTGAAAGTGTCCATTGGGGTAGGTACACACTTGGAAAGTTATAGAGGTTGAATGACTCTTTACAAGGACCTTCAAATTTAGCAAACAGAAGTACAGGATACCTAGATAAATTTGATAAATAGCCCTAAGTACTAAATTCTTATCATTTATTTTTTTTTTAAAAAGCTAAATTCAAAGACATTAACAGTGCCCTGATAAAGCCAGTAGAGAAGCAGTACAAAACCATCAATAGGACATATATTGTGTGTACGGAATGCCTGACAAGCCTACTCCTTAGAGTATTTCCATCTATGAAATTCTATTTATTCCTATGAGTAGTGTTTTCACTAGAGCTAGTAGACCCAATTAACTTCATTGCCATATCAACTAGATTAATCAGAGCCTTTTCTGGGAAACTCATAATAAGTCTAAGTTCCATATTATGTTACTTGAAAACAATAAAATTTTTTTGAAAATGCTTAATTCCAAAATCTTGCTAATACACTTGGACTCTCCTTAGTAGCACTCTCCCAACCCCACCTCAACCTCCAACTCCAGTTATCTGATAAGAAAGAGATTTACTGGTAGGAAGTTTTAGTTTCCCCTCATAAGCTTTGTCAGCTTGAGAATCTGTAGCACATAGACATCCCCAGGATTCAGTCATGAGTTTCTTGCAGGCAAGATCCATACCTTAATCCTCCTTGAACCTTCAGTCAGTAAGCAATGTCTAGAACCTGGTACCTTTAATCAACATTTGCTAATTGAATAAATGTTCCACTTTCCATTCCTAGCCTGATTTCAGTATGTCTGGGCCTAGATGTCAACAGTCTGGATATCAGTTGTTCAGTAAAAAGGGGAGAGAAGCTATGAATGAGCCTTGAATGTAACTGCACTATAAAGACCCACTCATTGACTATGCATTCATATATTTATACCACTGTGTCTGTGTCTTTAGCCTCTGTTTCCAGCATAGTCACCTTGGCATTCTTCTGTTTCCCCACTGCTATTTAGAGCCCTTGTTCAATGATATGCCTTCCAGCACCCCTCCTCCCCCAGAGGTGAGACTGTGTGATTACTATATGTTTTTCTCATCCTTGTCATCATCATCAATTTCTTAAGACATGTCTTATCATTCATTAATGACATTGGGAACGTGCATTGGTAAACCCCAGCTCACTCATCACTCCAATCCTGTCCTCAATTTATGCAATTCTGACAGTCATAAAAATGGCCTTACCCATACCCTGCCCACTCACCAATACACACCCCTAGGTCAAACCAACCACATAGTTTCTGCATTCTGATTTGCTGAATGGAGCTTAACAAAACCAACTGTCACCATTTCAAACTATGAACATTGCCATTTCTAGTCCAACCTCAGCTCTATCTTTCAATGCTACATGATAAATGTATTCATCCTTACTGGACTCTTTTCCTATTTTCTACAGGAAGGTCTTATTGATTTTTATCAAACTTCTAATTCCATCTCTGCTTCTCTAATTCTCATGAGATGTCCTAATAATAACAAAATAATCCACTGAAAACTCTTTTATGTTCTCCTGTCACTGTCTCAAAATATCTCAGTAGCTTTAACCTGCCTTTCCTACTGTCCTTCAGGAAAACATGTTCCTCCTTAAGCAACCTAACTCCTCCCCTCAAATATATCATCTCACTCCTACAGTCCCCTTGGACCTCCATGAAACTCTTAGCTTCATTTTCTTCCTCTGCTCTGGCTCTGTCCCTTTTTCTATCAAGAGCACCATCAGGGGCCTGCTCCATATTGTGCTCTTCAATCCCAATTTTCTCAAACTAGTAATTTCCACCTATAACTCTATTTCCTTCACTCCCTCTCACTCCTGAACTATTTTGTAAAATTATATTAGTCTTCCTTCATTTCTTTGTTGAAAGTCATTCATGCCTAATTCATGACTGTGGTTCAGATCATAAACTCCTTATTGCAAAATTCAGACTTAAATTTAAGAAAGCAGGGAAAACATTAGACATTCAGATATGACCTAAATCAAATTCCTTATGATTATACAGAGGAAATGACAAGTAGATTCAAGAAATTATATCTGATAGAGTGCCTGAAGAAATATGAACATAGGTTTGTACAGGAGACAGTGATCAAGGCTATCCTCAAGAAAAAGTAATGCAAACAGGCAAAATGGTTGTCTGAGGAGGTCTTACAAATAGCTGAGAAAAGAAGAGAAGCTAAAGGCAAAGGAGAAAAGGAAAGATATACCCATTTGAATGCAGAGTTCCAAAGAATAGAAGGAGAGATAAGAAAGCCTTCCTCAGTGGTCAATGAAATGAATTAGAGGAAAACAAAAGAATGAGAAAGACTAGAGATCTCTTCAAGAAAATTAGAGATACCAAAGGAACATTTCATGCAAAGATGGGCACAATAAAGGACAGAAACTATATGGAACTAGCAGAAACAGAAATATTAAGAGGTGGCAAGAATACACAGAAGAACTATACAAAAAAGATCTTAATGACCCAGATAACATGAAGGTTTTATCATTCATCTAGAGCCAGACATTCTGGAATGTGAAGTCATGTGGGCCTTAGGAAGAATCACTACAAACAAAGCTAGTGGATGTGATGGAATTCTGGCTGAGTTATTTTAAGTCCTAAAAGATGATGCTGTGAAAGTGTTGCACTCAATATGCCAGCAAATTTGGAAAACTCAGCAGTGGCAATAGGACTGGAAAAGGTCAATTTTCAATCCAACCTCAAACAAAGGCAATGCCAAAGAATGTTCAAACTACCACACAACTGCACTCATCTCACACGCTAGCAAAGTAATGCTCAAAATTCTCCAAGCCCAGCTTCAACAGTATGTGAATCAAGAACTTCCAGATGTTCAAGCAGAAAAGAAAAGGCAGAGGAACCAGAGATCAAATTGCTAACATCTGTTGGATCATAGAAAAGGCAAGAGAATTCCAGAAAAAATCTACTTCCACTTTATTGACTATGCCAAAGCCTTTGACTGTGTGGATCACAATGAGCTGTGGAAAATTCTTCAAGACATGGGAATACCAGACCACCTGACCTGCTTCCTGAGAAATCTGTATGCATGTCAAAAAGCAACAGTTAGAACTGGACATGGAACAACAGACTGGTTCCAAATAGTAGAAGGAGTATGTCAAGGCTGTATATTGTCACCCTGCTTATTTAACTTACAAGCAGAGTACATCATGCAAAATGCTGGGTTGGATGAAGCTGGAATCAAGATTGCCAGGAGAAATATCAATAACCTCAGATACACAGATGACACCACCCTTATGGCAAAAGCAAAGAACTAAAGATCTTCTTGATGAAAGTGAAAGGAAAGTGAAAAAGAAGGCTTAAAATTCAGCATTCAAACAACTAAGATTATGGCATCTGATCCCATCACATCATGGCAAATAGACGAGGAAACAATGGAAACAGTGAGAGACTTTATTTTCTTGGGCTCCAAAATCACTGCAGAGGGTGAGTGCAGCCATGAAATTAAAAGATGCTTGCTCCTTGGAAGAAAAGTTATGACCAACCTGACAGCATATTAAAAAGCAGAGACATTACTTTGCCAAAAAATATCCATCTAGTCAAAGCTATGGTTTTTCCAGTAGTCACATATGGATGTGAGAGTTGGACCATTAAGAAAGCTGAGTGCCAAAGAATTGATGCTTTTAAACTATGGTGTTGGAGAAGACTCTTGAGAGTCCCTTGGACTGCAAGGAGATCCAGCCAGTCCATCCTAAAGGAGATCAGTCCTGGGTTTTCCTTGGAAGGACTGATGCTGAAGCTGAAACTCCAATACTTTGGCCACCTGATGTGAAGAACTGACTCCTTGGAAAAGACCCTGATGCTGGGAAAGATTGAAGGCAGCAGGAGAAGGGGATGACAGAAAATGAGATGGTTGGATGGCATCACTGACTTGATGGACATGAGTTTGAGCAAGCTTCGGGAGTCAGTGATGGACAAGGAAGCCTGGTGAGCTGCAGTCCATGGGGTTGCAAAGAGCTGGACACAACTGAGTGACTGAACTGAAGGAACTCATGCCTAATTCAGTGGCCTCTTTTTGAAACTTTTCCTATCAGAATCACATATCTCCATTTTACAGGCTTGAAAATCAAACCTCAGAAAAAAATATGCCATGAGTAGCAAGGTTCAAGCGTAAAGCACTCTCCAACATCGTATTTCTACTATATCTCTTCCCTTTCCTTGCACACTCTCTAGTGAACTATTCTCTTTGGACAAATACCCCCAAAATAGCATTGATGGGTCAAAGTTTATGAACATTAAGTAAACAATAGATATTTATTCAGTGCTATTTTTTTTTATTCAGTACCTATTATGTACTTGATATGTGCCTAGGTAGCAGTCAGTAAGTTTGCTAAGGAAACAACAGCAAGACCAGAGAATTTTTCCCTATGTGTCTTGTTAACTTTGACATGGATGTGGGGAGGCAGGCAAAGAGGACAGAGAGACAGGAGAATTCAACAATCTCAAACAATTAAGCATGGTGAGTACTGTAATGAAGAACACACAGGTAACTATAAAAACATATAGCAGAAGCAATTATCTGAAGTCTAAGTTATCAGAGAAATCTCTTCCAAGGGAGAGATGTTTAAACAAAAACCTGAAGGAAATAAGGAATTAACCAGATGAGTGGAGAGAAGGAGAAAAGAGAATGTTATAGATGAACAGGGAAAATGTATAAAGGCCAAGAAGGTTAGGATTAGGAACATTTTAGGAATTGAAAAAGTGTGTCTAGTGAAAGTACAATCTTTTCAATCTTCACATGCTGGAGAAGCAGGCATTAAGTGTCTTGTAGGTCAAGTTAACTAACTCTGGTCATTAAAGGGTTTTATCCAGAAGACAGATGATGTGACTAGGCTTTTGCTTTAGACAGATCTCTTTGGTTCCAGTGGGGAAAGTAGATTTTAAAAAAGTGGTTCTGAGAGGAGGAGAACAGTTGGGAGGCTGTTGAAACAAAACTCCCCCCACCCCCGCAAAAAAACAAAAAACTAGTACATGTGAACAAGAAAAGCAAAAATATTCAAAGGCAGAAAAGAAGTAGAGTAGACAGGACTTGGGGGTTTATGGCACCAGGAAGAAGCTTTTGATATACACCGCCAGAATAGTTCTCAAAAGATCAATCCTGGGTGTTCATTGGAAGGACTGACACTGAAGCTGAAACTCCAATACTTTGGCCACCTCATACGAAGAGTTGACTCATTGGAAAAGACCCTGATGCTGGAAGGGATTGGGGGCAGGAGGAGAAGGGGATGACCGAGGATGAGATTGCTAGATGGTGTCACGGACTCGATGGACATGAGTCTGAGTGAATCCAGGAGATGGTGATAGACAGGGATGAGGTGGCTGGATGGCATCACCAACTCGATGGACATGAATTTAGGTAAACTCTGGGAGTTGGTGATGGACAGGGAGGCCTGGCGTGGTGCGATTCATGGGGTGGCAAAGAGTCGGACAGGACTGAGCGACTGAACTGAACTGAACTAAGTACCAATTCACACTGCCTTCAGCAGCTTTCATGTGTCCCCATGTAGTAGGACATATTGTCAGTCATTGCCAGCACTAGACCTCTTCCCAGTAAGATATAAGTAACGGCTGTTCTTTCTCAGATTCCAGAACATTACTCTATCAAACTCACAAAATCCTTTACAGTACAAAGAAATGTATACTTTAAAAAAATAAACATGAGGGAGAAGGAAAGTGAGAGAGAGAAAAAACCTCTCCTTAGTCTTCTCTTTGTCTTCAGACTTTTTGTTGAGTTTCTACTGGATTGATAACTTCCACCAACCCCCAAAATGATGGTGTTCAGGGATCTGTCCCTGGTTTCCTCTTTCCACAGTCACCATGAACCAGAGTTACTGAAGACTCTATCTTCTTCTACCGTCCTTATTTTCATATCTATATATAGATTTTTAGACCTGTTTTTTTCCAGTTGCCTACAGATCATGTCTACCAGGATAATAATCCACCTCAATCCTACATTTTAAACAAATTTTATTATCTCCTCTACTCCAAATGGATCCTTTCCAGTATGCTTTCAATCTCACTTTGCAGCCTAATTATCTTATTTATCCAACCTAGAACTCATGGGATGGCCCAGACCACAATGTCCACTTTACCAGTATATTTAGTCCATCATCAGTTCAGTTCAGTTCAGTCACTCAGTCGTGTCTGACTCTTTGTGACCCCATGAATCGCAGCACCCCAGGCCTCCCTGTCCATCACCAACTCCCAGAGTTCACCCAGACCCACGCCCATGGAGTCAGTGACACCATCCAGCCATCTCATCCTTGGTCATCCCCTTCTCCTCCTGTCCCCAATCCCTCCCAGCATCAAGTCTTTTCCAATGAGTCAACTCTTCCCATGAGGTGGCCAAAGTACTGGAGCTTCAGCTTCAGCATCATTCCTTCCAAAGACATCCCAGGGCTGATCTCCTTCAGAATGAATTGGTTGTATCTCCTTGCAGTCCAAGGGACTCTCAAGAGTCTTCTCCAACACCACAGTTCAAAAGCATCAATTCTTCGGTGCTCAGCCTTCTTTACAGTCCAACTCTCACATCCATACATGACCACTGGAAAAACCACAGCCTTGACTAGACGGACCTCAGTCGACAAAGTAATATCTCTGCACCATAAAGTCTGTCAATTCTTTAGAAGTATCTCTTAAATTCCCTCATCTGCATTGTCAGGGCCACACTTCCAGTGCTGTATCTAATGCTCAGTATCTTATCAAAGGCATTTTAATAGCTATCAGGCTGAGAATATCTCCACCATCTTCCCTTTTTCCAGTTTTTCTTTTCTTTTTTTTTTTTAAGGAAAAATTAGGCAATGTCATTTCAATGTGTAATAATTGCTGATAATTTCCATTTGCCCCATGACAAGCTAGAACTAGTAAAACCTGAGCCTCAACCTACATATCTGGCCTCAACTCACCACAACCTATATTCCAGTCACATGCAACAACTCACTATTTCCCAAAGACACTCTCATGCAGTTCATTATGTCTCATGACAAAATTCTATTTACCTCAAGGTCCAAGTCAAATCTTATCATTTTCTCAGAAGACTTTCCAAATTATATCTCTTCCAAGTAGAACACTTCATGATAATCTCAACTTTCTCTCTGTTCAAATGGCATTATCTTTTACACCTCTATGTTACTACTATGCAATCTCATGATTTTCTAGTTCTCTCATTCTATATTGATCTCTTCAAGAGCAAGGATGTTGGAACCTCAGAATCCAACACACAGCTGGCCTGGCATTTGGTGTGTACTCACTGCATGTCTAGGAAGGAACAAAGGAAGGGGAAAGACTGGGAAAGTATATAACAACATGGCCAAAAAAATTGAAAATAAATTCCAAATACAGAAAGTCATGGACATTAATTTTAAAGAACTGTTAGCCTCTGCCTTCTTGCCTCATTTTCATTTAGTCCTTTCCTTTCTTCTTCAATTCTGTTTAGTTTCCTCCAACTTTAACTCCATCTGCAGTGCTAATGGCACTGGTCCACCAAGATCTAATTTGATTAATATTCACTTTCTTATGATACTAAGAGGCATTCTGACACTGTGGGAAAAAATACTGAAATAAGAGTTGAGAAGATATATGAGTTCTAGATCATTAATTCCTTTAATAAATATTAATTGATTAATTTATTTTTATTGAAGGATAATTGCTTTATAGAATTTTCTTGTTTTCTGTCAAACCTCAACATGAGTCAGCCATAGGCATAAAAAAATTAAATAAAAAAGTGTCTATTAAGCTCCTGCTATGTGACAGATACTGTTCTAAGTGTTTGGGATACATTCATGAACAAAAAAGACAAAGGTTCTTGACATTATGATGCATACATTCTGTTAGAAGGAAAGAGAGATGGATAATGAATAATAAACATAGTAAATAAGTACTTTGGAAGATGAGGATCACAAGTGACAAGTGGGGATGTGTGTGGGGAGAAAGCATATAGGTTGTATTTTTAAACAGAAAGTCTTCATTAAGAAGATAAGATCTGAGCAAGGGAAGTGATGGAGTTACCTGGTACAGGGATTTGTGAGAAGAGTGTCTTCAGTTCAGTTCAGTCACTTAGTCATGTCCAACTCCTTGGGACCCCATGAACTGCATCACGCCAGGCCTCCTTGTCCATCATCAACTCCCAAAGTTTACCCAAACTCATGGCCAATGAGTAGGTGATGCCATCCAACCATCTCATCCTCCATCGTTCCCTTATCCTCCTGCCTTCAATCTTTCCCAACATCAGCGTCTTTTCAAATGAGTCAGCTCTTCGCATCAGGTGGCCAAAGGATTGGAGTTTCAGCTTCAACATCAGTCCTTCCAATGAACAGCCAGGACTGATCTCCTTTAGAATGGACTGTTTGGATCCCTTGCAGTCCAAGGGACTCTCAAGAGTCTTCTCCAACACCACAGTTCAAAAGCATCAATTCTTCTGCGCTCAGCTTTCTTTCTAGTCCAACTCTCACATCCATACATGACCACAGGAAAAACCATAGCCTTGACTAGAAGGACCTTTGTTGGCAAAAAAATGTCTCTGCTTTTTGATATGCTGTCTAAATTGGTCATAACGTTCCTTCCAAGGAGTAAGTGTCTTTTAATTTCATGGCAACAAAATCACCATCTGCAGTGATTTTGGAGCCCCCGAAAATAGTCAGCCACTGTTTTCACTGTTTCCCCATCTATTTGTCATGAAGTGATGGGACCGGATGCTATGACCTCAGTTTTCTGAATGTTGAGCTTTAAGCCAACATTTTCACTTTCCTCTTTTACTTTCATCAAGAAGCTCTTTAGTTCTTCTTCACTTGCTGCCATAAGGGTGGTGTCATCTGCATATCTGAGGTTATTGATATTTCTCCCGGCAATCTTGATTCCAGCTTGTGCTTCTTCCAGCCCAGCATTTCTTATGATGTACTCTGCATAGAAGTTAAATAAGCAGGGTGACAATATACAGCCTTGACGTACTCCTTTTCCTATTTGGAGCCAGTCTGTTGTTCCATGTCCAGTTCTAACTGTTGCTTCTTTGCCGGAGTCCAGCCCCGGTGGATCCAGGGATATTCAAAGCGGGGACGGAGCAGGCAGATAGGACAGGATAGGATAGAATAGGATAGCTCAGGATAGAATAGTATAGTAGGAAATTAGTGGGAAAAAGGAGGCTGAATAACTTGGTTTACAGGGAAAACCAATAAAACCTTGAGACAAGAGGTTTGTACCATCTACGTTAGGCCACCGGCGTCCACTTGAATCTCTAAGGGTGCCCCGCCTTAGGCTCCCTTTCTCGTGGATCTTAGCAGCCAGGGCAAGTAAGTAGACGTGGTGAGCCTCCCCACTCCAGATGGGAATTCAGCTGAAAAAGGGGAGAAAAAGGGGTGAAAAGAACGACATGGGGAAGCCAGCGTCGGTGTAAGACTCCAAAAGGAACTCAAAATCAGCTTATATACCCCAAGTTGTACATAATGGAATATGCAGAGTTATGCAGGGGCAGCAGTCCTGACCCTCATTGAGACAAGGCTTTCTTTTTTGCATCCTCTCCCATTTACAAAAGGTCTCAGGTGGTTTACATTATCTTCTGGCCAAGAGGCCTGTCTTCCTGGGTAATTGTCTATCAACCAGAAAACTCCTTTTCCCTAGAAGTGTTTTTTCTTTACTCTGCATTACCCTCAAAATACTAAATAGTTACATTCCTGTAGGACAAAGGTGCAGAGAGTTATAATAAAGAAAGTACTTAACTCAAAGATCTAATATTGCTAATACCAGGTCTACTATCTGTTTTTCTATATACCAACTATATAAGATATGAAAATTTGGCAGCAAGTATTGGCTCAACAAATGAAACCTTTAATCAGTCCTATTCTAATGATTATGACTCCTCAGAAACCCCTACATTCCTAGGATGTTTTAAGCTTCCTGTGCCTCCTGCAGTCGAGAGGCCTCAAACAGTCACATGCGCAGCTGTACGCATCCTGCAGGCAGGCTGGAAAGCCATCAGAGAGGTTTTTGGATTGTACTTCTTTCAAGTACAGAAGACTAAATTTGACTTTTTCCGGAGAATGTCAGAAGAGTGGAAAAGCAGGTAGATTCTTATTTTGGGCGGTACATGCTCAGGAAATGCCAGGGAGAAATCTGAAGACTCAAATTGCTCTGCCATCTGAGTCTGCCACGTGACTTTGTCACTGGTGGGATTCCTCACGCTGGCTTCTAGCACTTCCTGACCTGCATGCAGGTTTCTCAAGAGGCAGGTCAGGTGATCTGGTATTCCCATCTCTTTCAGAATTTTCCACAGTTTATTATGATCCACACAAAGGCTTTGGCATAGTCAATAAAGCAGAAATAGATGTTTTTCTGGAACTCTCTTGCTTTTTCCATGATTCAGCGAATGTTGGCAATTTGAGGTCTTGTAAGACCTCGCGGCCTTTCTCAGGATCTATCGCTCTAAAGACCACAGTGACTCGAATTCGATGCAATAGGCAAGAGGATTTATTAGGCCGGCGCGCCGGGGTTCAGTCTCCTCAGGAGGAGTGAACCTCGAACACTAATCGCGGGGAAATTTTATACCGAAAAATCACAGGCAGATGTGAGTGGGGTCAGGATGTTGGGAACAATGTGATAGGGGGCCATAGGCAGGTGTCGGTGCGGTGAGGACGTTTGATTGGTGGGATAGGTCTGCAGATAATTAAGTCGAAACAGTTGACTGACCACCTGCGGCGTTTGGCCAGTTCTTAGAAGAACAATTACCCGGAAAAGTCTGACAGAAAATACA
>SJXQ01007983.1:385830-400478 GCA_006408695.1 Aepyceros melampus | reverse complement strand
CCTAAGAGCACACTGGTCACATATGGAAGCACAGAGAAGTTAGCCAACTTGCCTAAGATCACACAGTTCTGAAGTGGAAGCACAGAGAGGTCAGGCAACTCGCCTAAGTACCCACAGCTGAGAAGTGGAAAGACAGAAAGGTTAGGCAACTTGCCTAAGAACACATAACTCACGTGGAAGCACAGAGAGGTTAGGCACCTTGCCTAAGAGCACATAGCTCACATATAGAAGCACAGAGTGTTTACGCAACTTGCCTAAGATCACACAGGTCAGAGGTGGAATCACAGAGAGGTCAGGCAACTTGCCTAAGATCACAGAGCTCTTCAATGGAAGCAGTGAGGTCAGGCATCTTGCCTAAGATCTCACAGCTGTAGTGGAAGCTCAGAGAGGTCATGCACGTTGACTAAGCTCAAATAGCTCACAGGTGGAAACACAGAGAGGTCAGACAGCATGCCTAAGATCACCCAACTCAGATGTGGAAGCACAGAGTGTTTATGAGACTTGCCTAAGATTACATAGCCCATAAGCAGAAGCACAGAGAGGTCAGGCAACTAGACTAAGATCACACAGCTCAGAAGTGGAAGCACAGAGAGGTCAGACAATTCCCTAAGATCACACAGCTCAGAAGTGGAAGCACAGAGAGGTCAGACAATTTCCTAAGATCAAACAGCTCTAGTGGAAACACTGGTAGGTCAAATAACGTGCCTAACATCAAACAGATCCAAAGTGAAAGCACAGAGAGGTCAGGCTATTTGCCTGAGATCACACAACTCAGATATGGAAGCTAAGAGAATTTAGCCAAGTTGCCTAAGAAAACACAACTCTAGTGGAAGTAAAGAGAGGTTAGCCACCTTTCCTAAGAGCACACAGCTCATTATGGAAGCACAGAGATGTTAGGCAAATCTGAAGGTCATACAGTTCAAGTGGAAGTACAGAGTGGTCAGGCGCCTTCACTAAGGTCATGCAGCTAATAGGTGGAAACACAGAGATGTTAGGCAATTTGCCTAAGATCACACAGCTCAGAAGTGGAAGCAAAGAAAGGTCAGTCAACTTACCTAAGATCAGACAGCTCAAAAGTAGAAACACAGAGAAGTCAGGCACCTTTACTAAGGTCACAGAGCTCAGATATGGAAGCACAGAGAGGTCAGACAACTTGCCAAAATCACATAGCTCAGCAGTGTAAGCATAAAGAGGTTACCCAACTTGGATAAGATCACAGAGCTCAGAAGTGGAAGCACAGAGTTTACACAACTTGCCTAAGAGCACAAGACTTACATATGGAAGCACAGAGAGGTCAGTCAACTTGCCAAAATCACACAGCTCAAAAGTGAAAGCATAAAGAGGTTACCCAACTTGGATAAAATCACAAAGCTCAGAAGTGGAAGCACACAGAGTTTACACAACTTGCCTAAGAGCACAACACTTACATATGGAAGTACAGAGAGGTCAGTCAACTGATCACACAGCTCAACACTGGAAGCACAGAGCGGTTAGGCATCTTGTCTAAGAACAAACAGCTCATATAGGAATCTCAGAGATGCCAGGCAACTGTACTAACATGACACAGCTCTGAAGTGGAAGCACAGAGATGTCAGGCACCTTGCCTAGGATCACACAGCTTAGAAGTGGAAACATAGAGATGTTCAGTAACTTGCCCAAGATTACACAGCTCAGAAGAGAAAGCACAGAGAGGTCAGGCAACTTGTCTAAGATCACAAAATTCAGGAGTAGAAGCACAGAGAGGTCAGGAAACATGCTTAAGATCACACAGCTCTTTAGTGGAAGTACAGAGAATTTACAGAACTTGCCTAAGAGCACACAACTCATATAAGGAAGCACAGAGAAGTCAGGCAACTTACCTAAGATAACACAGCTCAGAAGTGGAAGTACAGAGAGGCCATGTTCCTTGACTAAGGTCACAGCTATGAGCTGGAAACAAAGAGAGGTCTGGCAACTTACCTAAAATATAGCTTGCAAGTGGAAGGACAGAGGTCAGGCAACTTGCCTAAAATATCACAGCTCAGAAGTGAAACCACAGAGAGGTCTGGCAACCTGGCTAAGATCATACATAGCAGAAATGGATGCACAGTGATGTCCCACAACTTGCTTAAGATCACAGAGCAAAGAAGTGGCACCCGAGAAAGTTCAGGAGCTTGCCTAAGATCGTATAGCTCAGATGTGGAAGCACAGAGAAGTTAGCAAGCTTGCTTAAGATCACACATCTCACATCTGGAAGCAGAGAAAGGTTAGGAAACTTGCCAAGGATATCAGAGTTAAGATATGGGAGCACTGAGAGGTCAGACATCTTGCCTAACTTCACAAAGCTAACAAGTGGAAGCTCACAGAGGTCAGGCAACTTGGCTAAGATCCCACAACACAGAAGTGGAAGAACAGAGAGGATAGGCAACTGCCAAAGATCACATACCGCATAAGTAGAAGCAAAGAGAGGATAGGCAACTTGCCTAAAATCACAAAGCTCAGACTTGGAAGCACAGAGATTCAGGACACCTCCCTGACATCATAGAGCTCAGACATGGAAACACAGAGACATCAGGTAACATGACTAAGAACAAAGAACTAAGATCACACTGCTCACAAGTGAAAGCCCAGAGAGGCTGGGCATCTTGACTAAGAGCCCATAGTTCACATATGGAAGCACAGAGATATTAGGCAACTTGCCTAAGATCACACATCTCACATTAAAGCACAGAGAAATCAGGCACCTTGAATAAGATCACACAGCTCAGAGGTATAAAAACAGAGATGTCAGCCAACTTGACTAAGATCACACAGCTCAAGAAGCAGAACCAGAGAGAGTTCATGCAACTTTCATTAGAAGACACAGTTCCAAAGTGGAAGCACAGAGAGGTCAGGCAACTTGCCTAAGATCACACAGTTCACAAGGAAAAGAACAGAGATGTCAAGCAACTTGACCAAGATCTCACAGCTCAATAGCGGAATCATAGAAAGATCAGGCAACTTGCCTAAGATGAAACAGCTCAGACTGGAAACACAGAGAGGTCAGGCATCTTGTTTAAGACCACACAGCTCAGATGTGGAAGCAGAGAGGTTAATCACGTTGCCTACCAGCACACAACTCATAAGTGGAAGCATAGAGAAGTCAGCAAATTTTCCTAGGATCATATAGCTCAGAGCTAGAAGCACAGAAAGGTAGGCAATTTGCTTAAGATCACACAGCTCTTAAGTGGAAGCAGAAAGAAGTTACACACCTTGCTAAGAGCACACAGCTCATACACAGAAGCACAGAGAGGTTAGTCATTTTCCACAGATAACACAACACAAAAATGGAAGCACAAAGAGGTCAGGCCACTTGCTTAAGATCACACAGCTCTTGCCACAAAGCAACCAGATCCATCTAAAACAACCAGCTCCTCTTCTGCTTCTACCCTGGGCTTGGAGGTAACTTGGAGCCAAATCAGCACCTGCAGCAGATCTGACAGATGAGGATAAAAGATCTGTGCAAGCTTCCTGATGGAGTTGGACCATAAAGAAGGCTGAGTGCCAAGGAATTGAGGCTTTTGAACTGTGATGCTGGAGAAGACTCTTGAGAGTCCCTTGGACTGCAAGGAGATCAACCAGTCTATCCTAAATCAACCCTGAATATTCACTGGAAGGACTGATGCTGAAGTTGAAGCTCCAAAATTTTGGCCACCTGATAAGAAAGATTGACAGCAAGAAGAGAAGGGGGCAACAGAGGATGAAATGATTGGATGGCACCACTGACTCGATGGACATGAGTTTGAGCAAATTCCGGGAGACAGAACAGGGAAGCCTGGTGTGCTGCAGTCCATGGGGTCACAAAGAGTCAGAAAAAACTGAGTGGCTGAACAACAAGTTTCCTTATGTAAAAAATGAGGAGGTTGGAGTAGATGGTGTTGAGGGCCTATGTTGGCGCTGGTGTTCCTTTATTCACCTGGAGATAGTACGTACAGCTTATAGGACAAGCATGTGGATTCTGGAGCCTGGGCTTGCATCCCACTCCATCATGAGCTATCTGTCCACTGACTCGTTTGGAGCAAGTCACTCAACCTCTTCTGCCTCTCTTTCCCCACCTATGCAATGGGATCGTCTTTTCCTCACTACATTGTGAAGCGGGCGAATTTGGTGAAACTCGTGGAACAGTAAGTGCTTTTAAATGTCTTAAGTAAATACATATTACTGTTAAGTTCAAGGAAGATCAGAGTGGGTCCTAGATTGCCCTGCTGTCTCGGACAAGATGCACAGCTTGTGGTGTGTGCAACCGGTGTTCAGGGTTGTTTCTTTCTGTCTGAGTATAGCTGAGATTCTGTAGAGCATCGTCATGCCACCCAGGAACATCAGGATTGATCAGAGGATCTGCACAGCCAGCTCTCTTCCCAGAACATAATGCCAGTAATTATTTTAGATGCTTTCAAAGAGCCTGCGTCCTACATGTTTTGGTTGAATCCTCTCTCAACCCTGGAAGGCACTTGGTGATGATCACCCTGAGCTCATGGGTAAAAGCAGAAGCTCACAGGAGTGCATGGCTAGGAATGGTGGTGTGGGACCCAGCTTGCCCTGTCTGCTTCTGTGTCACAGGTCTGGAGCCGAGACCTTCTGTCCTCTGGGGGACCTGTGCTTGAGATCACCCTGCAGACCACAGAGGAGCTGAGGCTGGGAGGGGGACTGACTGTGTGCCAGGCCGAAGGTCTTGGGTGCCCCTAAAAACTGATTCTTACTGACCATATAGAAAAGGTATAGACTTATCATGCTTTTAAAATGCACTTCCCTTTTGTTGAACATTTGGGCTATTTTCCATTTTAAGATACTATGATATACCTATTAACCTAGTAGGAAATAATCATTTCAGAACTTGAGAAACAGTTTCATGTATATTGCTGATTGCTCCTTAAGTTGGTCCAGTTTTTCAAAAGACTAATCCAGTAATATTTATGAATTATAAAATTTTTCCTACCCTTTGACCTGGTAATTCTGCTTCTGAGAATATATCCCAAGGAAATAGCCTCAAAGAGAAAAAAAAGTAATTTGTACTTGCTTGCTCTTAGAAATACTATTTATAAAAATTGGAAGCAACCCAAATGCCTAGCCGTCAGGGTTTGGCTTAAAACCCATGGTATATTTACATTCTAAAATATGATTGAGCTGCTTAAACTGACAAATATGGGAACTATGTCAAGGCCTGGACAAATATGTACATTTAGAATAATGATAAGTGGAAAAGAAGAAGTAGTATGTTTTTTCTGATGACAATTATGCAAAACATAGGCCAATATTTGTTCCATGAATTGACAAAGATTAGATGCAAGTAGGCTTCAATTACAATGGTCATCAGATAGTTTAAACTTACAGTAAAAATGACTTCTTTCATACATGTAGATGAATAGAACCAACAACATAATTTGCAGGGCTCATTGCTTAATGAAAATGTGGGGTACCTTGTTCAAAAATTAAGAATTTCACAGGGAATTCTGCTCAACATTCTATAACAACCTAAATGGGGAAAGGAATCTGAAAAAGAACAGGCGCATGCGTATGTATAACTGAATCACTTTGTTGTACACCTGAAAGTAACACAATATTGTTAATCAACTATACGCCAATATAAAGTTTAAACATTTTTAAAATGTTAAATAAATAACTAAAACCACTCTGCAGAAAAATAAAAAAGATCACACAGCTCAGAAGTGGAAGCACAGAGACGTTAGGCACTTTGCCTAAGACCACGCAGTTCATACATAGAAGCACAGAAAGGTTTGCCAATTTGCCTGATATCACAAAGCTCGGAAATGGTGGCAGAAAGAGGGCAGGCAACATGCTTAAAATCACACAGCTTAGAACTGGAAGCACAGAGACATAAGGCAACTTTCCTAAGATAATACAGCTCAGAAATGGAAGCACAGAAGGTCAGGCAACTTTCCTAAGATCGCACAGCTCAGTGACAGAAGCACAGAGAAGTGAGGCGACGTGTCTAAGAACTCACAACTCAGAATTAGAAGCACAGAGAAGTTAGGCAACTTGCCTAATATCGCAGAGCTCAGATGTGGAAGCACATAGAAGTCAGGCAACTTGTGTATAAGATCACACAGTTCTGAAGTGGAAGCACAGAGAGTTGAGGCAACTTGCCTAAGAACACACAGCTCAGAAACAGAAGCACGGTGAAGTTAGGCAACTTGCCTAACATAACACAGCTCAGAAGTGGAAGAACAGAGAGGTCAAGCAACCTGTCTAAGATCACTCTCTCAGAAATGGAATCACAGAAAGGTTAGGCACCTTGCCTAAGAGCACAGAGCTCAGATATGGAACAACACAGAGCTTAGGCAACTTTCTTAAGATGATCCAGCTCAAGTGGAAGCACAGTGAGGGCAGGCAATTTGACTGAAATCACACAGTTCACAGGTGGAAGCACAGAGAGGTTAGGGACCTTACCTAAGAGCACACAGCTCAGATGTGGAAGCACAGAGTGGTTGGGCAACTTGGCTAAGATCATACAGCTCAGATATGGAAGTACAGAGAGGTCAGGCAACTTGTCTATGATCCCACAGCTCAGAGTGGAAGCACAGAGAGGTCAGGAAACTGGCCTAAGATCAGAGGTCAGAGGTATAAACACAGAGAGGTCAGGCAACTTGCTTAGGATGAAACAGCACTTTTGTAGAAGCACAGAGAGGCCTCAACTTGCCTAAGATCAAACATCTCAGAAGTGGAAGCACAGAGTAGACAGTCAGCTTGCCTACCAGCATACAGCTGTTAAGACAAAGAACAGAGAGGTCAGGAAATGTTCCGAAGATGATGTAGAACAGAGCTGGAAGCACAGAGAGGTCAAGCAATTAGCCTAAGAACACACAGCTCTTAAGTAGAAGAACAGAGTGGGTAGGCATTTTCCCTAATAGCACACAGCTCAGAAGTGGAAACACAGAGCCGTTAGGCAACTTGACTATGATCACACAGCTCAGAAAGAGAAGCAAAAAGATGACAGGCAACTTACTTAAGATCACACAGCTCAGAAGTGGAAGCACATAAGTAAGTAAGTAAGTAAGTAAAGTCACTCAGTCGTGTCCGACTCTTTGTGACCCCATGGACTGCATCCCACCAGCCTCCTCAGTCCATGAGATTCTCCAAGCAAGAATACTGGAGTGGGTTGCCATTTCCTTCTCCAGGGGATCTTCCCGACCCAGGGATCGAACCCGGGTCTCCCGCATTGGAGGCAGACGCTTTAACCTCTGAGCCACCAGGTTAAGTGTAAATTTCTAAGATCACACAGCTAAAAGTGAAAGCACAGACAAATCAGGGAAATTGCCTAAAATCACATAATTCACATATGGAAGCACAGAGATATTAGGCAATTTTCCTGCAATCACAGAGCTCAGATATGGGAGCATAGCGTGGTCAGGCAACTTGCCTAAGATAACACAGAACAGAAGAGGAAACAGAGAGGACATGTAACCTATCTAAGATCACACAGCTCACATGTGGAAACACAGAGGTCAGACTACTTATTTAAGGTCACATAGCTCAGAAGTAGAAGCCCAGAGAGGTCAGGTCACTTGCCTAAAATCAAACAGCACTTTACTCGCAGTACAGAGAGGCCAGGTTAACTTGCGTGAGATCACACGTCTCGAAAGTGGAGGCACATAGAGGTTAGTCACCTTGCCTAGCAGCACACAGCTCCTAAATGGGAGCATGGAGGGGTCAGGAAATTTTCCAGAGATCAGGGAGCTCAGACCTGGAATCACAGAGAGGTCAGGCAATTTGCCTAAGATCACACAGTTCTTAAGTAGAAGCACAGAAAGATTTGTCACTTTGCCCAAGAGCACATAGCTCATAAATAGAAGAACAAAGAGTGCAGGAAACTTGCTTAAGATCACAAACCTCAGAAGTGGAAGCACAGAGAAGTTAGGTAACTTGTGTAACATCACACAGCTCAAAAGCAGAAGCACAGAGAGGTCAGGAAATTTGCCTACGATCACATATCTCAGAAGTGGAAACACAAGTGGTTAGTCACCTTGCCTACCAGCGTACACAGCTCTTAAGTGAAAGCACAGAGAGGTCAAGCAATTAGCCTAAGAACACGCAGCACATCAGTGGAAGTACAGAGTGCTTAGGCACTTAGCCTAATAGCACATGGCTCAGAAGTGGAAACACGGAGGGTTAGGCAATTTGACTAAGGTTAACACAGCTCAGGAAGTCCGCTCCGCGACCCCGTGGATCTGTCTCTTGCTTCAACATTGCTTGGACGGAAAAGGCCCAGGGACGCCCCTTGCTCCAGCCTCCCACCACCCTCCAACTTTTTTCCAGTCGCAACCTCCGGAGTCAGCCACTCAGCTGTCTGTGATCACTGGGACCAGCCACCATTTTTTAACTCCTCATTATTACCGACCAATCATGAGCTCCCAGATTCATCAGAATTATTCTACTGAGGTGGAGGCCGCCATCAACCGCCTGGTTAACATGCAACTGCGGGCCTCCTACACCTACCTCTCTCTAGGCTTCTATTTCAACTGCGATGATGTGGCCCTGGAGGGTGTGGGTCACTTTTTTTGCGAATTGGCCAAGGAGAAGCGCAAGGGCGCGGAGCAACTCTTGAAACTGCAAAACCAGCGTGGCGGCCGCGCCCTCTTCCTGGACGTGCAGAAGCCATCTCAAGATGAGTGGGGTAAAACCCAGGACGCTATGGAAGCCACCCTTCTTGTAGAGAAGAACCTGAATCAAGCCCTGTTGGATCTGCATGGCCTGGCTTCTGCTCGCGGAGACCCCCACATCTGTGACTTCCTGGAGAATCACTTCCTAGATGAGGAAGTGAAACTGATCAAGAAGATGGGTGACCACCTGACCAACCTCCGTAGGCTGGCTGGTCCCCAGGCTGGGTTGGGCGAGTATCTCCTTGAAAGACTTACCCTCAAGCATGACTAGGAGCTTCTGGAGACCAGTGGCCATTGAAGAACCCACCTAACATCAGGGCTGCCTGAAGCCCCTCTCTTCAGCCACTAGGCAGCTTTTTAACACCCTGGAGCCCTCTCTCAAGCCTTGGACCAGATGGAAACAATAAAGCTTTTTGCAGCAAAAAAAAAAAAAAGATAACACAGCTCAAAAGTGGAAGCACAAAGAGGGCAGGAAACTTGCTTAAGATCACACATCTCAGAAGTGGAAGCACAGAGAAGTTAGGTAACTTGTGTAACATCACACAGCTCAAAAGTGGAAGCACAGAGAGGTCAGGCAACCTGCCTGGGATCACACAGTTCAAAAGTGGAAGCAAAGAGAGGTGAGACAACTTCCCTAAGATATGCCAGCTCATAACTGGAAGAATAGGAGGTCAGGCAAACTGTATAAGAATCACATGGTTCAAATATTGGAAGAATGGAGATGTTAGGCAACGTTCTTAGGATCACAGAGTTCAGTTATGGAAGCAGAGTGGTCAGGAAATTTGCCTAGCTAACACAACTCTGGAAGCAAGGAGAGGTCAGGCAATCTCCCTAAAATCACCCAGCTCAGATGTGGATGCACAGAGTGGTTAGGCAACTTGGCTAAGATCTTACAGCTCAGATATGGAAGTACAGAGAGGTCAGGCAACTTGTCTATGATCCCACAGCTCAGAGTGGAAGCACAGAGAGGTCAGGAAACTGGACTAAGATCAGAGGTATAAACACAGAGAGGTCAGGCAACTTGCTTAGGATGAAACAGCACTTTTGTAGAAGCACAGAGAGGCCAGTCAACTTGCCTAAGACCACACATCTCAGAAACACAGGGTAGACAGTCACCTTGCCTACCAGCTAAAATTGGAAGCAACCCAAATGCCTAGCCGTCAGGGTTTGGCTTAAAACCCATGGTATATTTACATTCTAAAATATGATTGAGCTGCTTAAACTGACAAATATGGGAACTATGTCAAGGCCTGGACAAATATGTACATTTAGAATAATGATAAGTGGAAAAAGAAGAAGTAGTATGTTTTTTCTGATGACAATTATGCAAAACATAGGCCAATATTTGTTCCATGAATTGACAAAGATTAGATGCAAGTAGGCTTCAATTACAATGGTCATCAGATAGTTTAAACTTACAGTAAAAATGACTTCTTTCATACATGTAGATGAATAGAACCAACAACATAATTTGCAGGGCTCATTGCTTAATGAAAATGTGGGGTACCTTGTTCAAAAATTAAGAATTTCACAGGGAATTCTGCTCAACATTCTATAACAACCTAAATGGGGAAAGGAATCTGAAAAAGAACAGGCGCATGCGTATGTATAACTGAATCACTTTGTTGTACACCTGAAAGTAACACAATATTGTTAATCAACTATACGCCAATATAAAGTTTAAACATTTTTAAAATGTTAAATAAATAACTAAAACCACTCTGCAGAAAAATAAAAAAGATCACACAGCTCAGAAGTGGAAGCACAGAGACGTTAGGCACTTTGCCTAAGACCACGCAGTTCATACATAGAAGCACAGAAAGGTTTGCCAATTTGCCTGATATCACAAAGCTCGGAAATGGTGGCAGAAAGAGGGCAGGCAACATGCTTAAAATCACACAGCTTAGAACTGGAAGCACAGAGACATAAGGCAACTTTCCTAAGATAATACAGCTCAGAAATGGAAGCACAGAAGGTCAGGCAACTTTCCTAAGATCGCACAGCTCAGTGACAGAAGCACAGAGAAGTGAGGCGACGTGTCTAAGAACTCACAACTCAGAATTAGAAGCACAGAGAAGTTAGGCAACTTGCCTAATATCGCAGAGCTCAGATGTGGAAGCACATAGAAGTCAGGCAACTTGTGTATAAGATCCACAGTTCTGAAGTGGAAGCACAGAGAGTTGAGGCAACTTGCCTAAGAACACACAGCTCAGAAACAGAAGCACGGTGAAGTTAGGCAACTTGCCTAACATAACACAGCTCAGAAGTGGAAGAACAGAGAGGTCAAGCAACCTGTCTAAGATCACTCTGCTCAGAAATGGAATCACAGAAAGGTTAGGCACCTTGCCTAAGAGCACAGAGCTCAGATATGGAACAACACAGAGCTTAGGCAACTTTCTTAAGATGATCCAGCTCAAGTGGAAGCACAGTGAGGGCAGGCAATTTGACTGAAATCACACAGTTCACAGGTGGAAGCACAGAGAGGTTAGGGACCTTACCTAAGAGCACACAGCTCAGATGTGGAAGCACAGAGTGGTTGGGCAACTTGGCTAAGATCATACAGCTCAGATATGGAAGTACAGAGAGGTCAGGCAACTTGTCTATGATCCCACAGCTCAGAGTGGAAGCACAGAGAGGTCAGGAAACTGGCCTAAGATCAGAGGTCAGAGGTATAAACACAGAGAGGTCAGGCAACTTGCTTAGGATGAAACAGCACTTTTGTAGAAGCACAGAGAGGCCTCAACTTGCCTAAGATCAAACATCTCAGAAGTGGAAGCACAGAGTAGACAGTCAGCTTGCCTACCAGCATACAGCTGTTAAGACAAAGAACAGAGAGGTCAGGAAATGTTCCGAAGATGATGTAGAACAGAGCTGGAAACACAGAGAGGTCAAGCAATTAGCCTAAGAACACACAGCTCTTAAGTGCAAGCACAGAGTAGTTACGCATTTTCCGTAATAGCATATAGAGCAGAAGTGGAAACACAGAGCCCTTAGGCAACTTGACTATGATCACACGGCTCAGAAAGCGAAGCAAAGAGATGACAGGCAACTTACTTAAGATCACACAGCTCAGAAGTGGAAGCACATAGAAGTAGGGCAACTTGACTAAGATCACACAGCTTGTAAGTGGTATACAGAGTGGGTAGGCATTTTCCCTAATAGCACACAGATCAGAAGTGGAAACACAGAGCCGTTAGGAAACTTGACTGTGATCACACAGCTCATAAAGAGAAGCAAAAAGATGACAGGCAACTTAAGATCACACAGCTCAGAAGTGGAAGCATATAGGAGTAGGGCAACTTGACTAAGATCACACAGCTCCAAAGTGAAAGCACAGACAGATCAGGGAAATTTCCTAAAATCACACAATTCACATATGGAAGCACAGAGATATTAGGCAACTTTCCTACGATCACAGAGCTCAGATATGGAAGCATGGAGTGGTCAGGCAACTTGCCTAAGATAACACAGAACAGAAGAGGAAACAGAGAGAGGTCAGGCAATCTCCCTAAAATCACTCAGCTCAGATGTCAATGCACAAAGAGGTCAGACCAGCTAATTAAGGTCATACAGAAAAGAAGTAGAAGCACAGAGAGCTCAGGCCACTTGCCTAAGAATATACAACTCTTTGCTGGAAGCACAGAGAGGTTAGTCACCATAACTATCAGCACACAGCTCCTAGGAGAGGTCAGAAATTTTTTCTAAGATCATTTAGATCAGAGCTGGAAGCACAGAGAGGTCAGGCAATTTACCTAAGATCACACCACTTAAGTGGAAGCACAGAGAGGTTAAGCAACTTACCTAAGATCACACAGCTCATAAATAGAAGCACAGACTGGTCAGGCAAACTGCCTAAAATCACACAACTTACATATAGAAGCACAGAGAGTTCAAGCAACTTTCCTAAGATCACAGAGCTCAGATACGGAAGCATAGAGTGGTCAGGCAACTGGCAAACTTGCTGAGACCTCACAGATCAGAAACGGAAGCACAGAGATGTCAGACCACTTATTTAAGGTCACAGAGTTGAGAATTAGAAGCAGAGAGAAGGGAGACAACTTGGCTAAGATCACACAGCTCAGAAATGAAAGCACAGAGAGGTTAGGCAACTTGCCTAAGATCACAGAGCTTGGAACTGGAAGCAGAGAGAGGTTAGTCACTTTGTCTACCATTACACAGCTCACAGAGAGGTCAGGAAATTTTTCTAAGATCATGCAGCTCAGAGCTGGAAGCACAGAGAAATCAGGCAGTATGCCTAAGATAACACAGCTCTTAAGAGATGGAAGCACAGAGATGTCAGACCACTTATTTAAGGTCACAGAGTTGAGAATTAGAAGCAGAGAGAAGGGAGACAACTTGGCTAAGATCACACAGCTCAGAAATGAAAGCACAGAGAGGTTAGGCAACTTGCCTAAGATCACAGAGCTTGGAACTGGAAGCAGAGAGAGGTTAGTCACTTTGTCTACCATTACACAGCTCACAGAGAGGTCAGGAAATTTTTCTAAGATCATGCAGCTCAGAGCTGGAAGCACAGAGAAATCAGGCAGTATGCCTAAGATAACACAGCTCTTAAGAGAAAGCACAGAAAGGTTAGGCACTTTGCCTAAGAGCACAGAACACGTACATAGATTCACAGAGAGGTTAGGTAACTTGCCTAAGATCACAAAGCTCAGAAATGGAAGCACAAGAGGTCAGAAAACTTGCTTAAGGTCACACAGTTCAGAAGTGGAAGTACAGAGAAGTTAGGCAACTTGACTAAGACCACACAGCTCATAACTAGAAGCACAGAGAGGTCTGGCAATCTGTGTGGAATCACACAGCTCATATATGGAAGTACAGAGCAGTTAGGCAACTTCCCTAAGATCACACATCTCAGAAGTGGAAGCACAGAGACATCAGGCAAATTGATTAAAATCAGACAGCTCACATGTGGAAGCACAGAGAGATTAGGCAACTTTCCTAACATCACATAGCTGAGAGATGGAAGAAGAGAGTGGTCAGGCAACCTGCCAAGTTAACACAACTCAGAAGAGAAAGGAGAGAGATGTCAGGTAACCTCCCAAAGATCACACAGCTCAGAGGTAGAAGCACAGAGAGGTCTGAACACTTATTTAAGGTCACATAGTTCAGAAGTGGAAGCAGAGAGGTCAGGCAACTTGCCTAAGAAATCTCATCTGAAAAGTGGAGGCACAGAGAATTTAGCCACCTTCCCTACCAGCACACAACTCCTATGTGGAAGCATAAAGTGGTCAGGAAACTTTGCTAAGATCATGTAGCTTAGAGCAAGAATCACAGAGAGGTCAGGCAATAAGCCTAAGATCACACAGTTCTTAAAGAGGAAGCACAGAGAGTTTAGGCACTTTGCACACAGCTCATACATAGAAGAAGAGAGAGATTAGGCAACTTGTCTAAGACCACACAGCTCAAAAATGAAAGCACAAAGTGGCAAGTAAACTTGCTTTGGATAACACAGCTCAGAAATGGAAGCACAGAGAGGTCAGGTGCCTTGCCTAAGTCACAAGGCTGATAAGTGGAAGCACAGAGAGGTCAGGTAAATGCTTAAAATCACACAGATCACATATGGAAGCACAGAGAGGTTAGGCAACTTTCCTAAGATCACAGAGCTCAAATATGGAAGAATAGAGACATCAGGCAACTTGCCTAAAATGACATAGCTCAGATGACAAAGCAGGGAGAGGTCAGGCAACCTCCTTAAGATCACATAACTCAGATATGGAAGCACAGAGAGCTGAGGCAACTTGCCTAAGATCAAAGTGTTCTATGTTGGAAGCACAGAGAGGTTAGTCACCATGCCTATGAGCACACAGCTCCTAGAGAGAGGTCAGAAAATTTTCCTGAGATCATTTAGATTAAACCTGGAGACACAGAGAGGCCTGGCAATTTGCCTAAGATCTCACAGCTCTTAAGTAGAAGCACAGAGACATTAGGCACTTTGCCTGAGAGCACACAGCTCAAACATAGAAGCACAGAGAGGAAAGTCAACTTGCCTAA
>SJXQ01007983.1:370806-383399 GCA_006408695.1 Aepyceros melampus | reverse complement strand
AGAGGTTAGTCACCTTGCCTACCATTACACAGCTCATAAGTGGAAACACAGAGAGGTCAGGAAATTTTCCTAAGATCATGAAGCTCAGAGCTGGAAGCACAGAGAGGTCAGACAGTGTGCTTAAGATAAAACAGCTCTTAAGTGTTAGTACAGAGAGGTTAGGCACTTTGCCTAAGAGCACAGAACACGTACATAGATTCACAAAGATGTTAGGCAACTTGCTTAAGATCGCACAGCTCAGAAGCAGACATACAGAGAAGTTAGGCAACTTGACTAAGATCACACAGCTCAGAACTGGAAGCACAGAGAGGTCTTGCAATCTGTGTGGGATCACACAGTTCATATATGGAAGAACAGAGCAGTTAGGCAAATTCCTTAATATCACACATCTCAAAAGTGGAAGCACAGAGAGATCAGGCAAACTGACTAAAATCAGACAGCTCACATGAGGAAGCACAGAGAGATTAGGCAACTTTCCTAACATCACATAGCTGAGAAATGAAGCAGAGAGTGGTCAGGCAACTTGCCAAGTTACCACAACTCAGAAGAGGAGGAAGGGAGAGGTCAGGTGACCTCCCTAAGATCACACAGCTCAGATGCAGAAGCACAGAGAGGTCAGACCAATTACTTAATGTCACAGAGATCAGAAGTGGAAGCACAGAGAGGTCAGGCAACTTGCCTAAGTTCAAACAGCTCTTTGGTGGAAGCACAGAGAGGTCAGGAACCTTGCCTAAGATCACACATCTCAGAAGTGGAAGTACAGAGTGGTTAGTCAGGTTGCCTACCAGCCAAGCTCCTAAGTTGAAGCACAGAGAGGTCAGGAAATGTTCCTAAGATCATGTAGCACAGAGCCTGAAGCACATAGAGATTTAGGTGATTTGCCTAAGATCACACAGCTCTTAAGTGGAAGCACAAAGAGGATTGGCAACCTGCCCGGGAACACACAACTCAAAATAGAAACAAAGAAAGTTCAGACAACTTCCCTAAGATCTCACAGCTCATAACTGGAAGCACAGACAGGTAGGCAATTTGTATAAAATTATAAGATCAAATATAGAAGCATAGAGAGGTCTAGAAACCTGACTGGGAACATATGACTCAAAAGTGGAAGCAAAGAGAGTTTAGACAATTTCCCTAAGATCTCACAGTTCATAACAGGAAGCACAGACAATTGCATAAAATCACAAGCCTAAATATGGAAGCACAGAGAGTTTGGCAACTTACCTAAGATCACAGAGCTCAGATATGGAGGCACAGACTGGTCAGGAAACTTGCCTAATAACACAGATTAGAAGAGGAAGCAAAGGAGGCCAGGTAACCTCCCTAAATTCACACAGCTCAGATGTGGAAGCAGAGATGAGACCATTTATTTAAGGTCACACAGCTCATAAGTGGAAGCACAGAGAGGTCTGCCAACCTGTCTGGGATCACATAGCTCGGAAGTGTAAATGCAGAGAGGTTAGGCAACTTTCTAAGATCACATAGCTCATACATGGAAGCACAGACAGGTCAGGCAAATTCATATGATAACACAGGTAAGATACTGAAGCATAGAGAGGTAGGCAACTTGCCTAAGATCACAGGGCTCAGAAATGGAAGCAAAGGGAGGTCAGGCAACTTGCCCAAGATCACACAGCTCATACGGGGAAGCACAGAAAAGGTCACACAAATTGTCTAAGATCACACAGCTAAGATATGGAAGCACAAAAAAGTTAGGTAACTTGACTAAGATCCCACCACTCACATATGGAAGCAGAGAGAACTTAGGTAATTGGCCTAAGATGGGTGCAATCTCAAAATGACAGAATTAACTTTGTTCATTTCCAAGGCAAACCATTTAGTATTACAGTAATCCCAAGTCTATGCCCCAACCACTAATACTGAAGAAGCTAGAGTGAATGGTTCTATGATGCCTACAAGACCTTCTAGAACTAACACACACACACACACACACACACACACACACAAAGATGTCATTTTCATCTAAGATGCAAAAGGAGGAAGTCAGGAGATATCTGGAGTAACAGGCAAGTTTGGCCTTGGATACAAAATGAAGCAGGGCAAAGGCTAACAGTTTTGCCAAGAGAACACACCTGTCATCACAAACACCCTCTTCCAACACACAAGGAAAGACTACACATGGACATCACTAGGTGGTCAACACTTAAATCAGATTGATTATATTCTTTGCAGTCAAAGGTGGAGAAGCACTATACAGTCAGCAAAACCAAGATCAGGAACGGACTGTGGCTCAGATCATGAACTCCTTATTGCAAAATTCAGACTTAAATTGAAGAAGTAGGGAAAGCGACTAGACCATTCAGGTATGACCTAAATAAAATCGCTTATGATTATACAGTGGAAGTGACAAATAGATTCAAGGGATTAGATCTGATGGACAGAGTGCCTGAAGAACAAAGGACAAAGGTTTGTGACATTGTACAGGAGATAGTGATGAAACTCATCTTCAAGAAAAAGAAATCCAAAAGGCAAAATGGTCATCTGAGGAGGTCTTACAAATAGCTGAGAAAAGAAGTGAAAGGCAAAGGAGAAAAGGAAAGATATACCCAATTGAATGCAGAGTTCCAAAGAATAGCAAGGAGAGATAAGAAAGCCTTCCTCAGCGATCAATGCAAAGAAATAGAGAAAGACAATAGAATGGGAATGACTAGAGATTTCTTCAAGAAAATTAGAAATACCAAGGGAACTTTTCATGTAAAGATGGGCTCAATAAAGGACAGAAATGGTATGGACCTAACAGAAGCAGAAGATATTAAGAAGAGGTGGCAAGAATTCAGAGAACTGTACAAAAAGATCTTAATGACCCAGATAACCACGATGGTGTGATCACTCACCAAGAGCCAGACATCCTTGAATGTGAAGTCAAGTGGGCCTTAGGAAACATCACTATGAACGCCAGTGGAGGTGATGGAATTCAAGCTGAGCTACTTCAAATCCTGAAATTGATGCTATTGAAGTGTTGTACTCAATACAGCAGCAAATTTGGAAAACTCAGCAGTGGCCACAGGACTGGAAAAGGTCGGTTTTCATTCCAACCCCAAAGAAAGCAATGCCAAAGAATGTTCAAACCACCGCACAATTGCACTCATCTCACACGCTAGCAAAGTAATGCTCAAAATTCTCCAAGCCAGGCTTCAGCAATACGTGAACTGAGAACTTCCAGATGTTCAAGCTGGATTTAGAAAAGGCAGAGGAACCAGAGATCAAATTGCCAATATCCGTTAGATCACAGAAAAAGCAAGACAGTTCCAGAAAAACACGTACTTCTGTGTTAATGACTATACCAAAGACTTGGACTGTGTGGATCACAATAAACTCTGGAACATTCTTAAAGAGATGGGGATACAAGAGCACCTTATCTCCCACCTGAGAAATCTGTATGCAGGTCAAGAAGCAACAGTTAGAACCAGATATGGAACAACACACTGAAACGAAATTGGGAGAGGAGTACGACAAGGCTGTATATTGTCACCCTGCTTATTTAACATCTATGCAGAGTACATCATGTGAAATGCAAGGCTGGATGACGCACAAGCTGGAATCAGGATTACTGGGAGAAACATCAATAATCTCAGATATGCAGGTGACACCACCCTTATGGCAGAAAGTGAAGAGGAACTAAAGAGCCTCTTGATGAAAGTGAAAGAGGAGAGTGAAAAAGCTGGCTTAAAACTCAACATTCACAAAACTAAGATCATGGCATCCAGTCCCATCACTTCATGGCAAATAGATAGTGAAACAATGGAAACCGTGACAGACTTTATTTTCTTGGGCTCCAAAATCACTGCAGATGGTGCATGCATCCATGAAATTAAAACATGCTTGCTCTTTGGAAGAAAAACTATGACAAAGCTTGACAGCTTATTAAAAAGGAGAGACATCACTTTGCTGACAAAGTTCCATCTAGTCAAAGCTATGGTTTTTCCAGTAGTCATGTTTGGATGTGAGAGTTGGACTGTGAAGAAGGCTGAGCACTGAAGAATTGATGCTTTCGAACTGTGGTGTTGGAGAATATTCTTGAGATTCCCTTGGACTGCAAGGAGATCCAACCAGCCCATCCTAAAGGAATCAGTTCTGAATATTCATTGGAAGGACTGATGTTGAAGCTGAAGGTCCAATACTTAGGCTACCTGATGCGAAGAACTGACTCATTGGAAAAGACCCTGATGCTGGGAAAGTTGAAGGTGGGAGGAGAAAGGGATGACAGAGGATGAGATGGCTGGATGGCATCAATGACTCGATGGACAGAGTTTGAGCAAGCTCCAGGAGTTGATGATGGATAGGGAAGCCTGGCGTGCTGCAGCCCATGGGGTCTCAAAGGGAGGAACAGGACTGAGCGACTCAACTGAACTGAACACAGCTCAGATAGAGGTCATAGCTCAGCACAAGAGGTCCCTCAACTTGCCTAAGATTACACAGCTTACAAGTGGAAGCACAGAGAGGTCAGGCAACTTGCCTTGGAACACACAGCTCAGAAATGGAAGCACAGAGGTCAGGCAACTTTCCAAACATCACACAGCTCAGAAGTGGAAGCACAGAGAGGTCAGGCAACTTGCCTTGGAACACACAGCTCAGAAATGGAAGCACAGAGGTCAGGCAACTTTCCAAACATCACACAGCTCAGAAGTGGAAGCACAGAGAGGTCAGGCAACTTGCCTTGGAACACACAGCTCAGAAATGGAAGCACAGAGGTCAGGCAACTTTCCAAACATCACACAGCTCAGAAGTGGAAGCACAGAGAGGTCAGGCAACTTGCCTTGGAACACACAGCTCAGAAATGGAAGCACAGAGGTCAGGCAACTTTCCAAACATCACACAGCTCAGAAGTGGAAGCACAGAGAGGTCAGGCAACTTGCCTTGGAACACACAGCTCAGAAATGGAAGCACAGAGGTCAGGCAACTTTCCAAACATCACACAGCTCAGAAGTGGAAGCACAGAGAGGTCAGGCAACTTGCCTTGGAACACACAGCTCAGAAATGGAAGCACAGAGGTCAGGCAACTTTCCAAACATCACACAGCTCAGAAGTGGAAGCACAGTCTAACATCACCCATCTCGTAAGTGGAAGCACAGACAAGTCAGGCAACTTGCCTAAGATTACACAGCTCAGAAGTGCAAGCACAGAGATGTCAGGCTACTTGCTAAGACAAAACAGCTCAAAAGTGGAAGCACAGAGAGGTCAGGCAACTTGCCTAAGATCACAAGTGGAAGAACAGAGAGTTCAGGCAACTTGCCTAAGATCACACAGCTTTTAAGTGGAAGCCCAGGTAGGTTATGCAACTTGCCAAAGATCACATAGCTCAGATGTGGAAGCACAGAGAGGTTAGGCAACTTGCCTAAGATCACACAGCTCATATTTGGAACACAGAGATATCTGACAACTTGCCTACAATCACATGGCTCACATATGGAAGCAGAGAGAAACAAAGCAAGATGCCTAAGATGAAACAGCTCAGATATGGAAGCACAGAGAGGTTAGGCAACTTTCTTAAGATCACACAGCTCACATATGGAAGCACAGGGAGGTTAGGCAACTTGCCTAAGATTGCACAGCTGAGTTGTGGAAGCACAGATGGGTGAGGCAACTTTTCGCTTGACTGAATCACGACAGCAGCCCGGCCAGGTGCCTTGCCAACCTGACCAGGTGCCACACTCGGCCTGCTATGTCCCGGCTCCCTCCTGGACACTCCACCCGAAATAGCTGCTGTCTTGGGATTCAGTCCTGCTTACTGTACAGAGCTTTAGCAATACAGAACAGTAGGAAGAACAAGGAGGGTAAAGACCACCTGTAATTCTGCCACCCAGACACCAAGATTAAAGTTTGGGGGTTATTTTATTCAGTCTTCTTCTCCCCCACCACCAGTTCAGGACTGAATGTCTTAGACATCAGTTAAGATGATTTAAAAATTCTCATTTTAATGCATTGTTCCTCTATTCTGGACAATAGACTAAATAGACAATTGTCTATTCTAGGTAGAATTCTGAATATATGTATTAATGTATATTACATCTATTAATTTTATATCTAAAACATATATTCAGATACAAACCTGGCAAGGTAACAACAGCCACTCAAGCATCACCCCATGCTACTGCTGCTAAGTCACTTCAGTCATGTCCGACTCTGTGCGACCCCACAGAGATCATCCCATGAGCCCCATGCTAACCCGTGTCACGATGTTTCCTAATTTACCACCCACCCCCACCCCCAATTTGGGGACCCTCCATTTCCAGTTATTTACCATCCTTGTAACATGTTTCCTGGATCTGGGATTCCTCCCCTAGAGGAGTGCCCATGGAGTGACTGCGGCAAATGTCTGAAACATTTTCAGGGCTGCAGACACACGTCAGCAGGTTGACTGTCATCATATGTCTGAGTGCCCAGGGCCAGCTCTTATGTGCTCAAACTATAGGGCTTCTCAGGGAGCATCAGTACCAGGAGAAGAGGGAATCTCTCCTTTGAGTGCCAGTGATATTAACAGCACTTCCAAGAATGTTCCATGTGCTAAAAGTCATTTAACCCCGAACATAATCCCCATGAAAGAGGTACTATTATCAACTGAATTTTGTGTATTTGTACACTGAAGCTCAGAGAGGTTAAGCAACTTGCCTTAGATCACACAGCTCAGATGTGGAAGCACAGAGAGGTCAGGAAACTTGCCAAACATCACTGAGCTCACAAGTGGTAGAGCCAGGATTTAAACCAAAATGGCCTAGCTCCAGAGCCATTGTTCCTAAACAGGATGCTATACTGTTTCTGCTTCTCTTTCTACTTTTCATTTAAAGACAGCTGAAAATTCTAAGCAAGAAGTTTTCATCTTTTGTAATTCCACTCAGATGGAAAACTCAAGAGTTTGCCCAGGAGGAAAGAGGGAAAAGAAAAGCTCTCAACCCAATAAAACTCACTGTCTCAAGCAGGATGATGGAATGGAAATTGAATGTCCTAGACCTATGGGTGCAGTGGTGAGTCATAGAGAATCTATTCTACTGGGCCGATTAGTGAAAATCATTTTAAAAATGAAAAATTAAAAGGCAGTTTCTGGGTAGAATTGGACAAATAGCAAATGATCAAACTTGGAGCACAAAGGTCCCTTTTCCCTCCCAGGAAATAGAGGAGCTCTGAAAGGCAAGAAGCAATTATGGGCAGAAGGCAAAATATAGTGAGTCAATGTGGGAAATCTCTGGTCAGACAGGATCTATGGCTCCAAAGGCAAAGATTGCACATCAGGTAAAATGAACGCCTTCCTTGTCTTTATCACTTATGCTCCATGTGGCAAGCCAGGGCACGCCAGAGGGTCAAAGGCCTGAGTGAAAATGCAAGGAGGCCTACGGCCTCTCAAGCAGTTCCCACCTGGGCCTGACTCTCTATATAAATGCTCCTCTAGCTTAAAAAAATTCAGGAGCTTTTGTTCTGTTTCACTTTATTGTATAGTCAAGACAAATTAATCTTGCTTTCTTTCAGTCAAATTTTACTGTTACTTCCTTTGGATTTTGAGTCAGGAAATTCTGACTCCTTAAAATAGGGGAAGGAGACACAGTGGAGTCAGATTGCCAGCCAGTCCCAAAGGGGTTACTAGACCCAACCCTCTAGGGCCTACACACACGCACACACACACAAGCTATTCCATCAGTCTGCTGACTAGGTAACATCAAAGCATTCTGATTGTTCTGCCTTGTGAGCATAACTCCTTTCTTTGAGATATTTCAGAAGAGCCATCCCTTCCTTCAAATCTTGGCCCCTGACACGCGTATCATCCTCAAAGGAGGCAGCATGTTCCAGCAGAGTCACACCTTGATTCACATCCCCACTCTACTGCCTGAGAGTGGGCTGATTTTCCTCACCTGTGCAAAGGAAAGTTTTCCTACTTCATAATGAGAGTCTTAATAGCCTCAGTAGGGAGGCTAGAGGTCCCCAAGTGGCAGGAGGAAATAAAACTAGAAGTGGCAGAGCTTTTATCTTTTTAAAAAATTTATTTATTAATGTGTTGTCATGGTGACACCTGGTTCCGCTTGAACTTAACTTTATCTCAAACCTTGAGCTAACCAATGCATTTTCTCATGGAAATGTCTTCCTTAAGCTATGTTAATGAACTATGTATTTGCTTGGAAATCTAGTCAAGCTATGGTTTTTCTAGTAATCATGTATGGATGTGAGAGTTAACCATAAAGAAGGCTGAGCATCAGTGAATTGATGCTTTTGAACTGTGGTGTTGGAGAAGACTCTTGAGACTCCCTAGGACTGCAAGGAGATCCAACCAGTCAATACTAAAGGAAATCAGTCCTGAACATTCATTGGAAGGACTGAAGCTGAAGTTCCAATACTTTGGCCACCTGACGTGAAGAACGGACTCACTGGAAAAGACTCTGATGCTGGGAAAGTTTGAAGGCAGGAGGAAAAGGGAACAACAGAGGATGAGATGGCTGGATGGCATCACTGACTTGATACACAGGAGTTTGAGCAAGCTCTGGGAGTTGGTGATGGACAGGGAAGCCTGGTGTGCTGCAATCCATGGGGTTGCAAAGAGACACTACTGAGTGACTGAACTGAACTGCCTTTCTTCAAGATTCCTGTCAACTGTTTTACGGTCATATGGATGACTCACCTTGTGTCAATGCTATCTCAAAATGCACGTTGTGGGTGAGGGGCCTGGTGCAACTCTCAGTTTTGCAGCTTGCTAATAGGTATATAGCAATGGCACCCCACTCCAGTACTCTTGCCTGGAAAATCCCATGGATGGAGGAGCCTGGTAGGCTGCAGTCCATGGGGTCGCTAAAAGTCAGACGACTGAGCGACTTCACTTTCACTTTAATAGGTATATAACTCCTTGTTAAAAACTAGCAAGGGGACACTCTTTCTGTCCCCTTCTGATGTCTATGTCAGAAGCTTTCTCTATCTCTTTTATACTTTAATAAAACTTTTATTACACAAAAATCTTTGAGCAATCAAGCCTCATCACTGGCCCTGGATCAAATTCCTCTCCTCCAGAGGCCAAAAATTGTAGCGTGGTTCACAACTCATAGCAGCAACCTTTCAATAAGGGCTTGGAGAAATTAGGGAAATAACATATGCCTAGCAGAAAGCTTTGTATCCAAGAGGCATTCAATATATTTTCATGCCCTTTTGTACAAGAGATAAGAATCACTTGGGCTTTACCCGGAAACCCAGAGCTTTATTTTTGAGTGGGTCACTAGGCATCTGGGTTATTTATCTCTCAAAGCTAAATAGTGGAAGTAGGAGTGATAGAAAAGGCCCTCCCTCCTAGAGAAAGTAAAAGATCCAGAAAGAAACAGCAGAGGATGTCTTTCCTCCCCTGTGTACTTTTCTCTCCTTCCTGAAGCTGCAGAGATGGGGTGGGGGTGGCTGCAAGACTAAAGGAGGAGTTCCTTCGATACTTTAGAGAAAGACAAGCATTGGCACTTCTCAGGTGGCTTCTCATTCTCTCTGTAGCTACCAAACATACAGATCAATGCATCAGACCTCAGAGGAGGCATCAGGCAGTAATGTGAGCAGAGGGAACTTTTCTTTGAGTCAGCAAATGATGCTTAGGGAAGGGCATTTTGTCACTTCGGTTCTTATCCTTCAAACCATGTGAAAAGCAACAACCAAGTCAGGACATCAGAGACAAAAGTGTCTAGAGAACTAGGGAATGCAAACACTTGACAAGGGAGGAAGTTTTATTGAAGCACACGGACATTTCAGGGGGGATGGAGAACAAAGGAGCAAGTGACAGTCCAGGACCCAAGTTATGCTTTCCAGTGCAATATTAATCCATACCAAATACTATTTTGTTCACTTCACACATACAACAGAAACCACAGTGTCCACCGTCGATCCCGCAGCCTCACAGGACAGGCAGCTGGCAGCCAACTCTACTGAAAGGAACTTCTTCTCCGGTATAGACTCCCTTTACAGATGACTTTGGGAAGGGAAAATGGTGAGAATTAAAAGGTCAGTTTGGGACAGTGGGTTTCAGAAAATGAACCTTAGGTCAATAGACCCTTCTTAGGAAGGTTTCAACCCGCCATACCCAGGTTACATCTAGGTCAATTTTGTGAAACAAGAGAAAAAAAAAGGAACTGAAACCACTTCAAGAAGGAGGTCAGAAAAGCTGTGTTCTCTGAACACATTCTCTTGGACACTAACAGCGCCCAGCCCAGAGAAAATACTCGACTGGTTTAGACCATAGCTGGCTATTCAGGCTGTATAGCAGTTCAGTTCAGTTTCTCAGTCATGTCCGACTCTTTGCAACTCCATGGACTGCAGCATGCCGGGCTTCCCTGTCCATCACTAACTCCTGGAGCTTGTGCAAACTCATGTTCATTGAGTCGGTGATACCATCCAGCCATTTCATCCTCTGTCGTCCCCTTCACCTCCTGCCTTCAATCTTTCCCAGCATCAGGGTCCTTTCCAATGAGTCTGTTCTTCACATAGGTGGCCAAAGTATTGGAGCTTCAGCTTCAGTCCTTCCAATGAATATTCAGGACTGATTTCCTTTAGGATGGATTGGTTGATGTCCTTGCAGTCCTAGGGAGTCTCAAGGGTCTCCTCCAATACCACAGTTCAAAAGCATCCATTCTTCAGTGCTCAGCTTTCTTTATAGTCCAACTCTCACATCCATACATGACTACTGGAAAAGCCATAGCTTTGACTATATAGACCTTTGTCAGCAAAATAATGCCTCTGCTTCTTAATATGCTGTCTAGGTTGGTCATAACTTTTCTTCTAAAGAGCAAGCATCTTTTAATTTCATGGCTGCAGTCACTATCTGGAGTGACTTTTGGAGCCCAAAAATATAAAGTTTGTCACTGTTTCCATTGTTTCACCATCTATTTGCCATGAAGTGATGGGACCAGATTCCATGAGCTTAGTTTTCTGAATGTTGAGCTTTAAGCCAACTTTTTCACTCTCCTCTTTCACTTTCATCAAGAGGCTTTTAGTTCCTCTCCACTTTCTGCCATAAGGGTGGTGTCATCTGCATACCTGAAGTTATTGATATTTCTCTTGGCAATCTTGATTCCAGCTTGTGCTTCTTCCAGCCCAGCATTTCTCATGATGTACTCTGCATAGAAGTTAAATAAGCAGGGTGACAATATACAGCCTTGACGTACTCCTTTTCCTATTTGGAACCAGTCTGTTGTTGCATGTCTAGTTCTAACTGTTGCTTCTTGACCTGCATACAGGTTTCTCAAGAGGCAGGTCAGGTGGTCTGGTATTCCCATCTCTTAAGAATTTTCCACAGTTTATTGTGATCCACACAGTCAAAGTGTGTAGACTGTAACACACAGCGGACACAAACGCTACAAAAAATGTGGTATGTGAGAGCGAAAATGTCTTTTCTTTCATTATGAGCTTTCTAACAACTGCTATGTCAGTTTAAAATGCAAAGAATCAGAACGTGCTGAGAGATGCTCCATTGCTGGTTCTCTGGGACCACTGAGAAGCCTGTACTGGGCATGTCTGTGACCTAGTCCAAAGGCCATTATCTAACTAAAGTGTTCTTCTAAAGCAACTCTATTATAAGGGTCCTGCAGAGGTCTAGGGAAGGTGTTCAGAACTGGAAGCAACTTAGACATATTCTTAGCATTTCCAGGAAAACTATTAGACCCAAGCGAGGCAGAAACTGCTCCAAACAAGAGTTAAAAGCCAAGTTTCAGAAATGCGTCAAGGTAGAAATGGAGTGAAAAGCATAATGTGGAGAAGAAAGAAGGGACCCAGTCACCTCTCTCCAATCTTCTTCTGTCTTTAGTAAACCACCCCTGCTTCCCAGAGCCTTGGCCTCAGACCAAGCACACCCTGAAACACAGACCAGTGCAAGTGCCAAAGGCAGCCAGGGCTTCCTATGGAAGGAGGAACCAGGAAAGCAAGACAGATGATTAAAAAGTTGTTTTAAAAGATAAATTAATTAAATCTCATAAAGATATAAGAATCAAGGATTCTGAAAATATATAGTAGTTAATGCACAAATAAAAATATTATTCTTGAGCCTGCTTTAAAAAGGGGAAGTCTACATCACTCTAGCATAATGCGATCTGTAGAAATACACATTTATATACACACACATACATCACACACACACACACAAATTATAAATCTTCGCCCTTGGTTTCTTCGCTTCCTCTGACTTGCCCTGGACAGGGATGGACCTGCAGGGTAGGTCAGGGCTCACAAGCCCAGCTTCTGCTTGGCCATTGAGGAACGGAGTTGCAGAGTCCCTTCGGCCCAAGACCCTGGGTACTGTCGCATCTTTGCCACAGGCTCACTTCTTCCCCAGTAGAGTCCATCCAGTCCACCACTTCCCCGTTACTGATCCCTGAGGAAAAACACCAGAGGAGGCTGAACAGAGATCCCATTCCTCAGCCTGCCGGGGAAGATGGGTTATGCATTAAGGGCAGCATCCTATAAAAGACAGTGTGCCATGAAGATGGGCTAATGGGGACAGCGTTCTGGGAACAGCTCCCTGTTGACTCTGCACTGCCATATTTCTCTGCTCCTGAGATTCCATCAAAAGACTTAAAGTTGATAAAATAGGGCTCCAAATGGCACACGGTAGCTCGAGACCTCTTACTCTAAGG